>PVJI01032751.1:0-11899 GCA_004026765.1 Micronycteris hirsuta
GCTCAATCCACTGAGCTACACCAGCCAGGCCTTTTTTTTCTTTTTTAAATGAATAGACACCTACTTCTTTTATTTTTCTATGATTTTAAGTCATCACCCCAGGACATATTCCTTGATTTTAGAGAGAGAGTAAGGGGGGGAAAGAGGGAGAGGGAGAGAGAGAAACATCGCTCGGTTGCCTCCCGTACTTTCCCTGACAACCCACGCGTGTGCCCTGACTGAGGATCGAACCCACGATCTTTTTGGTGAACAGGACAATGCCCCAACCAACCGACTCACCCATCCAGGGCATATCCGCTACTTTTTAAAATGGTGGTGAAATTGAAGATTCATACAGAAAAGTATAAAACATGTGTGCTCCATCTGGCCATTAGAAACCCACGTTATCTTGCTAAGTCCTTTTGAAACAGCTTTATTGAGATATAATTCACATAGCATACAACCCAGCCATATAAAGTGTGCAGGTCTGTGGTTTGTAGGACATCCGCAGATATACAACCATCAACATCATTAATTTTAGAACATTTCATCACCCCCCCCAAAAGCCCTGTGCCCCTTAGCCATCACCCCCCCCTCGCCCCCATCTGTCCCAGCCCCGGCAGCCACTGGTCTACTCTCTGTCTGTGTAGCTGCGTTTGTTCTGGAGATGTCATAGAAACAGAATCATGTCGTAGTATGTGGCCTCATGGGACTGGCCCCGTTAACTCAGCATGAGGTTTTCAAGGCTTAACCACATGGTAGCACGCTGCTGCTTCATTCTTTCTGTGCCTGATGGTCCATGTGTCGATGTACCGCACATTGTTCACACATTCCTCGGGCGATCGGCATTTGGGTTGTTTGCACCTTTGCGCTGTTGTGAATGCTGCCGCTGTGAACATTTGTGCACAAGTGTGTGGACATCTTTTTTTTTTTTTTTTAAGATTTTATTTATTTATTTTAGAGAGAGGGGAAGGGAGGGAGACAGAGAGGGAGAGAAGCAGCAATGTATGGTTGCCTCTCACATGGCCCTCACTGGGGACCTGGCCTGCAACCAAGGCACGTGCCCTGACTGGGAATCGAACCGGGACCCTCTTTTTTTTTTTTTTAATGAATTGTAGAGCCAAAGGGAGGCAAGACACAGAGAGAGATTGATTTGTTGTTCCACTTATTTATACATTCACTGGATGTTTCTTGTAAGTGCCCTGATGAGGGATTGAACCTGCAACCTTGGTGTCTCGGGACATCGCTCTAACCGACCGAGCTACCTGGCCAGGGCTGGACAGGCATGCATTTTTATGCCTCTTGGGTATCGCAGGGTTGGTTATGCTGTGTTTAACTTCTGAGGAACTGCCAGACTGCTTCCCACCCAGCTGCACCATGTTACGTTCTAGCAGCAGTCGATGAGGGTGACCCTTATCTTTTTTTATTGTTTTCTTCCCCTTTTAATAACTTTTGGTGGGCTTACAACACCTGGGAAAGTGCCTGCACCACAAGCCTCCAGCTGCGTGTTCTTGCACCTCGGATACTCCCATCTAGGCGGCTCTTAGATGAGAGAACAGAGCGCGGCGACCACATTCCCCAAAGGTGCCTTGTGTTCTTTCTAATCCCTCTCACTCTCCCTGCCCCCCCGGAACCGCCTTCCCGGTTGTAACTCTTACATGTCAAGTCCAACAGCGGCATTTTCCTTCACTCGCCACCATGTTTTTGAGGTTCTTCCAGGCTGTGTGAATCTGCGCTGGGTTTGCTCCCTTTTTGTTGCTGTGTAGTATTCCATCGAATGGCTGTGCCTCAACGGGTTCATGCATTTCCCTGGTGACGAGCCGTTGGGTTATTTCCCGTTTCGGGGTGCTCTGATCATTCTAGAACTTGTCCTTTTAAAAAATTTTAAAAATATTTTATTTGTTTGTTTTTAGAGAAAGGGAAAGGGAGGGAGAAAGAGGGAGAGAAACATCAATGTGTGGTTGCCTCTCGTGCTCCCCCTACTGGGGACCTGGCCCACAACCCAGGCTTGTGCCCTGACTGGGAATCGAACCAGCGACCCTTTGGTTTGCGGCCCGCACTCAGTCCACTGAGCCACACCAGCCGGGTTAGAACATGTCCTTTGGCCCACATTTGCCCTGTTGTTCATAAGGTGGAATTATAGAGAGAGTAGCCCCAGGCTCCATGTGGTGCCAGATAGAAATTGACAGAGAAACTGCCCCACATTGCTTGTTCTAGAATCTGTCCTGGGTGAGGATCGAAAGCCACTGTCTCCGTCCCTGCTGCTGGTTTTAGCTCTTTAGCTCCTGCGTGTGGTCTTGAGAAATGTGCTCTTGCGTGGCGCCCATGACCCAGATGTCCAGCTAGCCCATGCAGCTGTGGAGGTGGCTGCCTGGGAGGGCCCGTCCCCTGTGTGGGGGTGCCTGTCGGGTTTGATGGGGCTCACAGGGGCGGTGCCACCCCCTAGGGGGCGTTCGTCACTTTTGCCCAGTTTCAGTTGTCCTGTACCTGGGGTGGCTGCTGGCGCTGAGCGGGCGGGGACCACTGGTGTAGACTGACCAGATTCAGTGCCTGCAGGGCAGGGGAGTCCTGTAGAGAAGCGCCAGCCTCTCACTGCCCCTCTGTCTGTCCGCACTGCTCTTTCCCACACGGTGCCTGCCCCGTCAGCACTTCTGCCCAGTTCTCCCTTCTCTAGCCAGCTTTCTGCGCTGAGGCCCAATTTCACCCCTAGCCCCGTGACCTTTCACCCACTCTCCCACCACCAGGTTTCCTCTGGGTCCCAGGGCCTCACTCCCACCCAGCGCCGCCCCCCCTGACCCCCCGCCGTTTGGAGCCCAGACCCCACAAGTCTCTGGTCAGCCTGTGCATGCATCCCCCTCCCCCAGCGCCGACCTGCCCTCCCCCGGTTCCAGTCGGTCTTGGGTCAGTGCAGGCGCCTGCAGGGTTCAGCATCAGCTGCGGTCACCGGGAGCCTTGCCCCTTAGTCATTCACTCAGTGTTTACACGAAGCACACAAAGCAGACAGCAACCTGGTGGAGGGAGGCAGCAGATAAGATAAATCAAGTTTACAGCACGTCAGATAGCCATCAGCCCTTTGAAGAAAAGTAAAACAAGAGCAGGAGGTGGAAGTGCTGGTGGGGGGCAGGGACCAAGATTGCAGACAAACCCGTTTCAGTCTCCCTGGGCCTGCTGACAGTGGAGAATAGGAGGTAAAGGCAAAAGCCTGCGGACAGAGGGAGCAGCTGGTGCAAAGGTCCTGAGGCAGACACGTGCCTGGTGTATTGGAGGGATGTGGAGGAGGCTGGTGTGGCTGGAGGGCGCGCATGGGGGGAGAGGGCGGGAGAGGAGGACAAAGCGGGAATGGGGACAGATGGGAATGGGGACAGATGGTGCGGGGCCTGGAGAGCTGTGCTGAGGGCTTGGGCTTTTACTTTGAGTGAGGCGGGAGCCCAGGAGGGCTGTGAGCGGAGGGACGCGAGCGGCTGGTGTGTGGGGATGAGACTGTAGAGAACAAGGAGGTCGAAGGGCTCCATGGCCAGTTTGGAGCTGTGACGGACAGGCAGATCCCTCAGGGATGTGTCTACTCAGCACGCAGACGGCGGCTGCCAGCCCGGGCCTCTCAGTGTGCAGGCTAGAGCTGCATCTTCTGTGCTTTAAAAAAATATATGTTTTTTATCCTCACCTGAAAATCTTAAAAAAAAAAACCCTACCTTTAAATGTACATCTCATTAAAACAGGGGAGGATGAGTTTAAAATAGCATTCCATTTATCAGAGGTTATTTTTGATGATAAAACCTAAAATCCATTTTTTGTATAGTTTCTTTTTTTCTTTTCTTTTTAAATCTTTATTATATATCTTTTCCTATTACCACTTAGTCTCCTTATACTCCCCTCCCTCTAGCATGGAATAATTTCTTTTTTTTTAGATTTTATTTATTTATTTAGAGAGAGGGGAAGGGAGGGAGGAAGAGAGGGAGAGAAACATCAATGTGTGGTTGCCTCTCACATGGCCCTCACAGGGACCTGGCCCGCAACCCAGGCATGTGCCCCGACTGGGAATCAAACCGGCAACCCCCTGGTTCGCAGCCCGCGCTCAATCCACTGAGCTACGCCAGCCAGGGCACATGGAATAATTTCTTGATGATTAAAAGTTTCAGCCAACTTTTTTGCCAGTTCTGGTGCAAATTTCACAGACTACGCTGTAAAGTGGTTTAGAAAGAGCCTATCATGGGAATAAAGCCATTTATTTTCTGCTTACATGAACTTTATTTTTTTGAGGCAACATTCACAGTACATAAAAATAACCATTTTTCAAGTATGCATTTTGGCGGCTTTTAGTGCATTCATGATGTCCTGCCTAGTTTCCTCTCTACCTAGATATCCAGGCCGTTTCCATTGCGCAAAAGGCGACTCCACACCCGCAGGCAGCGCTCCCCAGCTCTTCTCTGCACCTCTAATCCGCTTCCTTTCTTTATAAATTTACCTTTTCCGGACATCCCACCTACATGAAGTCCTGCAGTACGTGACCTTTTGTGTCTCTGCGATTATTATCTTTAACCATTTGGTGTCTCTGTCTCCCTTGTGAGGATTTATTTAAAAGCTGATAATATCATCTGTGCCAGTCCACTTTCTTGGGTATGAAAAGAACGGGACGGGGTCGTTGGGCAGAGGGGGACACCACGGTCCCTTTTGAAGGCAGCTCACTTCCTTGACCACCAGCCACCTCCTGCAGCTTCAGGGCATGTATTGATCACCTGTCCTGCTGAATCTGCTCCATTTCTAAAACGAGGGAATAAATAGAAATTGAGGTTCTACCTGTGGGATAGAACGGAGAACCCGAACAGGAGCCAGGTGCACATGACTTGCGGAATCGGGCGGAAGGGGCCGCTGGCCAGATTGCGGGGGGGGGGGGGGGGGGGGGGGGGGGGGGGGGGGGGGGGGGGGGGGGGGGGGGGGGCGGTTCGGGGCGTCACTCCTGTGAAAAGAAATGAGACTGGATCCCTACCTCACACCGTATCCCCAAGAGAGTTTAAGGATTCAAAGTCAAGTAAAAACTTGGAACCTCGGTTTGTTTAGACTTTGGGGGCAGAAGAGACTCTGAGACAAGGGACTGGAAGTGTTGCTACGAGAGGAAGACTTGGAGGCCCGGCGCATCTCCGGGGCGACGGCCCTGCGGTGATTTCTCCTCCTCTGGGCAGCCCCTGGTCCTGCTCTGCCCTGGGGTGCAGGGGAATCGCTCCCTGTTTTAATAAGGCAGTCAGCGGCTTTGGGACCGTTGGAGTGCCTTACGGAGAAACAGCTTTCCCTGAGGAAGGTGCTAGATCGAACAAGAGAGCTTATGTAGAAGGGCATTTGCCCTTTACATCTTGCCGGGCCTCCCGGTTGTAGTTGCTCTGCCCTCCCACCCGTCCCAAGCCTGGAGGGTCCTTGGACGCTCGTTCACACCCCTGGCCAGTGGCCCTGCAGGCCCGCCATTGTATCTGGAATCCAGCCGCTTTTCGCCTCTTCTCTCGTCACCACCGCCGCCTCCCAGGGCTCCTTGCCCCTCTTCTTGCCTCCTGCGGTGCGTTCTCCACTCAGCCTCTGGAAGGGTCCTGTGAAAACCCGCGTCGGTTCCCCTGTGGCTCTGGATGCAGAATGAGGCTCAGGTCCTCGCCACGGCCCCCCAGGCCTCCTCCGCCCCTCTTTACCTCCTTGCCGTTGTTCAGTGCCCCCAGCGTGCTTCCATCCCAGGGCCTTTGCATGTGCTGTCCCTTCTGCTGGGAAATGCCCTCCCCCATGTGTCCCCATCGCTCCTTGCCTTCCCTCCTGCGTATCTGCTCCAACTCGCCTTCATGAGGCGGTCCTCGTCACTTTAGCTAAAAACTCTCCCCAGTCCTGCCTGCCCCTCCCATTCCACCTGTCCTCCTCACCATCATCTGCTTTGCCGTATGTTGTCTGGCAAGGTCTGACTCCTGGCCCTAGAACGTGGCCTCCAGGAGGGCAGGGATGTCTGTTTACCACCCCCCCCCCCCCCCCCCGTCTCCCCAGCACCTCCCGGTAGCATTTGGCTTCATTGTGGGGCAGTAGGAGGTCCGTGAAGAGTCCTATGAAGGGGAACCCACGGCCTGTAATAAAGTGCACTGATTTGGCCACCTAGCGGGACTAGTTTAGAAGGGACTGGAGAGGAGGCAGGAGGCCAGGGAGCGACTGCCCTGCAGCCGTCCACACAGGGAGCACAGAGAAGGCTGGCTGGACAGAGCTGCTTGCGAGACCTAGAGTAGGTGCGGGGCGGCGGCTAGGAAACGGAGGAGGCGCCTTGTCTTCCAGCGGTCCAGAGTTAGCCGTTCCCGGAGGGGGCCCTGCTCCCTGAGATTGCAGAGCTCTGGCGGACTCCAGGCCTGGCCGGGTGGGAATGCTGAGCTGCGCCCTACCTGCATCTTCAGGCGAATTGGGCAGGGAGAAGACTTATGCAGAATTCAGGAAGAAAAGCGTTTCCATCACAGTGGGGTGGAAGGAGCAAAGGCGGTCTCAAGTCCAGCAGATGCGCAGCTTCCCAGAGTTCTCATGGAGATGACGAAGGAGGCAGTGGGGGGTCTTGGGAAGCAGCCCAGGCTTCGGTGTCCAGGAAACCCCGGTTCTAATCTCAGCACTTCCGTTTACCCCTGGGTAGCTTTTAGTTTGGCTGCAAGGAACAGTTTACCTGACTAGTGATGACTTAATACTCTTATATTTTTTCCAACCAATTTTTTTTTTTTAATTTATTGTTTGGAGTGGTTAGTACATTCGCATGGCTGAAAAGTCAAAGATTATTTTTAAAAAATATGCAGCAAAATGTTTCCCTCCCACCTTGGTTCCCATCTGCGAGGTCCCTGTCCTAGTAAGCTGTGTTTACTGCCATATAGATTCTTCCCGGCGTTCTTTAGACATATAAAGGCACTTGGAATATATATTCTCGTATGTCTTTCCTACTCTCTTTAAGCAGATGGTAACGTTTTATACAGACTGTTCTTCATTGTTTTCATGAAGCAAATAGTCTTGGAGAGCTTTCGCTATCAATATATAAAGAACATCCTCATTTTTAAAAAAAGATTTTATTTATTTAATTTTAGAGAGGGAGAGAAACATCAGCGTGTGGCTGCCATTCATGAGCCCCCTACTGGGGACCTGGCCCACAACCCAGGCCTGTACCCTGGCTGGGAATAGAACTGGGCTTGACGTAGAGCGAAACCAGCTGTGCCATAGGCTCAGCGCTGTACACGGGTTCGGTTCCCGTGGCATCTCGTCTGTGCGGTAACGGGAACAGGACCTAACGTGCTTTTACACCAGCATCGGCACAAACATGTGAGTGACGCGTTGCCCTGCAGCGGGATAGCGGCCATGACGTCACATCAAATTCCTCCCTCCCCGCAGCCCCTGGCAACCGCCAGCCTGCCTCCGGTCTCCATGGATCTGTCTATTCCCCACACTCCATAACGCGGAACCCTGCAATACGCGGTCCGTTGCGTCTCCCTGCGTTCACGCGGCGTCACGTGTCCGGGGTCCGCCCCGCCGCCCCGCGGTGCCTCTGCCGGGCATTGCTCCGGACGGCTGAGGAACGACCCCGCTGCTCGGCGTGCCACCCCCACCGATGGACGTTTGGGTTACTTGGGCCTCTCGGGCAACTATGAATGTGCAGCTGTGTGCATTTGTGCATGAATTTTGGTGTGAACGTTTTCATTTCTCATGGGTGTCTGTGTAGGAGTGAAATGGCTGGGTCACACGGTAACTCTGTTTCTAACTGTCTGAAGATCGGGCCCAGACGTTGCCGCAGCACCTACGCCCTGTTACATTCCTGCCAACAGCGGAGGAGGGTCCTGGTTCCCGGCATCCTCCCATTGTCAGCACGTGCTGGTGTGTGTGGTGGTCTTGACACATTTCCCTGGTGGCTGGCGATGTTGAGCATCTCTTCACCTGCTGCTTGGCTGTTTGTATGCCACCTTCTTTTTCATGGCTGCATAGTATTCCCCGGGTTGATGGGCTGTCGTTTATTTAACCCGTTTTCTACTGGTGGCCAGTCAGTCATTCCCAGCATCTTGCTGCTAAACACATCACCATAAAACCTTCTGAGTGTGTGAGTCTGGATGGGTCAGGCTGTGTCTGTGTGATACATTCCTGTAAGTGAAATCGCCGAGGAAAGGGTCAATGCGTTATTATCTGGGTGGATATAGCCCCAGACAGCCGATTCTCATTATTGGCATGGGTCCGTTTTGTGAATTCACCTACCTGCTAAAAAGGCCTTTGTAATCCCCCAAATCGCAATGCCGTCCTGGCCACTTGCCAGGGGTCCCCACGAGCCTGCTCCCAGCCGAGGTCAGAGGCGGTGCTGGGCCTTCTCCTTCTAGCTCTCACGCTGGGAACAAGGACCTTTGTCTTGGTTTATTTAGGGCCATGTTTTCACATTTTTATGGAGGTTTTTTTGGTGGTGACTTAGCTGTTTGAAATGCTTCTCAAGTGCAATGCTGAAGTGCTGGCTGGCCTGCCTTCGCTTGGGAAGGCTCCAACTGGCCTCTCGGAGAAAATATGTGTGTTTGCGCTGGTGTGAGTCATTGCGCTGTTGGCTGTGAGCTCAGTGCGAATGGATCAGCAATATATATTAAATAGCGTGTCTTTAAACAGAAACACACATAAAACACGGTGATGTATCGATCGGCTGATGAAAATGTTCTGACTAGGGGCTCCCTGGAACCCGTGTTTCCCTTGGGATCAATACGGCGCATTCGTTCCTCATTCAGGGTCCGTGGAAATTACCTAACATAACTGCCATGAATAATAAGAATTGATTCATGCAGGCTTCCTTTTTTCTTGCACACAGTTGCGCTTTACTGAGATACTATAGAATTACGTCCAACAAAATGCATGGGTCTTAAGTGCATGGCTTGATGACCCTGACACACAGTTCCTGGATAACTGTCACCCAGATCTAGATGCAGAATGTTGCCTTCAGCTCTTGACTGCTGTGGCTCAGCGGGTTGGGCGCTGTCCTGCAAACCGAAAGGTCGCCGGTTCGATTCCCCATCAGGGCACGTGCCTGGGTTGCGGGCCCAGCGCCTGGTTGGGGGTTAGCGAGAGGCAGCTAATGGATATTTCTCTTGCACGTCGATCTTTCCCTCCCTGTCCTTCTCCCTCCTTTCCCCTCTCTCTAAAAAAATAAATAAGTAAAATCTTGGATCCATCATTCCAGAAGACTTCTTCCTGAACCTTCTAGCCAGTACTGGTGCCCGCCCCTCCCCCCTCCCACCTAGCAGTTGCACCAAACCTCTACTTCAAGGGCACCACAGCGCGGGTAGTCTCTCGAGTCTGGTTTCCTTAGCTCAGCATGATTCCTTTCAGATTCACCGTGCCCGATACGTGTCCGTAGTGTGTTCTTGTTTCGTGTTAAGCTGTGTTCCATTGTGTGGATCGAAAACATGGTTTGTTTATCCACCTACCTGTCGACAGACACCTGGGCTGTTTCCAGTTTCGGGCTGTCGTGAACGAGGCTGCCACGGAAACGTTTGTACAAATGTTTTTGCGGACACACTTTTCGCTTCAGTGAAGTAAATACCTTGGAGTGCAATAGCTGGGTCATGGAGTCAGGTGTGTGTTTAATCCAGGCTTTTTATTCTCTTCTGGAATGGGACTTTGTAGCAGGAGGCTGTTCGGGGATGACTGGCAGCTCAGTGTTGCCGGACTGCTAGGTCTGTCTCTTCTGCTGTTGACCTTCCCCTCAGGAGCGCAAAATCACTGCCATAGCACCGGTCGTTGTCATCAGGCTTCACAGCAGTCTTTCAAGCAGAAAGAGGGAGCAGGGATGAATAATCTTCCTGAATTAAGGCTCTGTCTTTTTGCCCAAATGTAAAAATCTTTCCCATGTCCACACTTGGCTGCAAAGGAGGTTGAGAAAGTCGTTTCTGGCAAAGATGCCAAGTCCTACACCCGTGGTTCATCCTCTGGGGAGGGTATATTGATGAACGAAGCCAGTCCAAGTTCTGTTTATTTGGACGTCAGTCTGGGAATGGCTGTTGGACCCTCCTGAGCCTTGGAGGTGACCCTCTGGGGCCACTTGGTCAGGGGCCTGGGCACTGGCTGGAAACTGGTGGCTTGCGTCCAATGGGAGAGAAAGAGCCCCAGAGAGAAGAAGACTAAAGAGACAGAAGCTTCTAGAGCAGCAGTTCTCCAGGAGTGGCCCCTGGAGCAGCAGCTTCAACTCCACCTGGGAGCTAGTTAGAAATGCACATCCTTGGGCCCTGCCCCAGACCTGCTGATTCTGAGACCCAATCTTTATTTTTTTATTGACTTTTTAAAAGATTATTTATTGAGAGAGAGAGAGAGAGAGAGAGAGGAAGGCCGGGAGGAAGAGAGGGAAAGAAACATCAGTCAGTTGCCTTTCACTCATGCCTGTACCGGGGACCTAACCTGCAACCCAGCCATGTGTCCTGACCGGGAATCACACCAACAACCTTTCACTTTGCAGGAGGATGCCCAACCAAATGAGCCACGACTGGTCAGGGTCCAGTCTTTATTTTAAAAGCCTTCTGAGACCTGGCTGGTGTGGCCCAGGGGTTGGAGTGCAGGCCTGTGAACGGAAAGGTCACTGATTCGATTCCCAGTCTTCCAGGCACATGCCTGGGTTGCAGGCCGGGTCTCCAGTAGGGGGCGCATGAGAGGCAGCCACACATTGATGTTTCTCTCCCTCTCTTTCTCCCTCCCTTCCTCTCTCTAAAATTAAATAAATAAAAAATATATATTTTAAAAAGCTTTCCAGGTGATTCTGGCTCAAGTTTAGGAGCGAGCCATCCGAGGCACGTGTGGGATGTTGTCCAAGCTTCTGCTTCCCCTTTGCCTCTTTTTGCTCCACCCCCCCTCCGCCCACACATCCTGAAGCTCTCTCTGCTGCCTGACGCCTTGCAGACCCTGTGTCGGAACCGCTCCCTTCGTTCCCCTCTCCCCACCCGCTTGCCTGTTTCCAGCCTTTCTCAGTTTCCCTGGCTTTTCTACACTGGCATTGAGAAAAAACTCAAAACCCTTTGGAGGTACCTGATTTTCTTGGCAGGCCTGCAGCTTCGTAGCTGCCTTTCAAATCTCTGCGAATGGCCAAAAGGGAAAAAGCAAGAGCTCACGAAACATTTCTGGTGTGTAACTGGGCTTTTAGGAGGGTGACATCAGGCCTTTTATTTGCAACCCACGTTTTACGGGCACGTTTTCCCGTTGTTAAACTCACTCGGTGGTTCCGGAGCTCTGAAGGTCACTCAGAACGGTGGTGTAGGTTTTAATGGCTCTTTAGATGGCTCTTTCTCTTCCTTCCCCTAAAGGGCTGGGAGCGGGCCAGGAATCAACATGCTTTTCCCTGTTTCCCTTTTCGGGCTTTGAAATAGACACAGCCCGCTGGCAGCCCCATACCCAGGCCCAGCCAGCTTCCCCTGGGCCTTTGCACGGAACTGCACGCGGTGCTGCCCCAGGGAGGGCACGGGCCCAGCGGGACTCCCGTGTGCGAACTGGGAGAAGGGCGTCCTTTCTCCAGGCAGATGTCACTCGTATCTGGGTCCCCCTGGTGTCTGCAGGACCTCAGCTGGAGGTGGGCCCGTGTCTGGGTTCCTTCGTGCAGTGAGTGACCTGGGCAATGGTGCGTGACACTGGCTCTGTGTGTCCTACGCCTGTTACATGCCCAATGCAGACACGTGTCCGTCTCAGATGCTTGCGTCCTGCAGTAGTGTCGTGAGGCTGCCTTAAGTGCAGCAGCCGTGGCAGCTTAAAATAATAGAAGCGTATTCCCTCAGGTCTGCAGGCAGAAGTCCAGAATCAGGGCGGGGGCGGGGCCCGCAGGGCTGAGGGGCCTGGGGAAGAGTCTGTCCTGGCCTTTCCCAGCTTCCGGGGCTCCAGCGGTCCTTGGCTTATGGCTGCCTCCGTCGCCACATGCTGTGTTCTCTGTGTCTTCTTTTGT
>PVJI01032752.1:0-11899 GCA_004026765.1 Micronycteris hirsuta
AAGCCAGGCAGTGAGGGACAAATACCATATGATCTCACCTTTAACCGGATCACAACCAATAAAAGCAGAAAGCAAGCAAAACATAACCAGAGACACTGAAAGTAAGAACAGTCTAACAATAGACAGGGGAGAGGGGGGAGGGGACAATGGGGAGAAGAGTTTTCAGGAATCACTGTAGAAGACACATGGACAGAACTAAGGGGGGAGGAGGGAGGCTGGGGGGGGAGGTGGGATGGGAGGGGAAGGGAGGGGGGAGGGGAGAGGATGCAAATAACTGTAATCAAACAAAAAATTTAAAAAAAGGGTCAGGAGGGTGGGAATGAGGATATCAGTGATAGTGTAAACAATAAAGTACAAAAAAAACTATGGGGGAAATACAAATTGTAAATTAATAAAAGTAAACAAATCTGTCTATTACTTAAATAAATCAATAAATTGACTAATGAAATGTAAATAAAAGTATTTTAAATTTAAATGTTTGAGTATCTTTGGTTACTGACACTATATATGTTTCAGGTATACAATTTTAGAATACATCAGCTGAATATTCCATGTGTGCTCACCATCCAAAGTCTATTCTCTGTTCTGTCACCGTATATTTGACCACCTAAACCTCACTAGTGCTAAGAAGCATATGCAGGACTTTACTACCTGGAAATGTGAGATTTTGCCCACTTAGATCTGAGAAGCCTGTACTCTTTACCTTGGATTGGGGCATTGCCTTTGTCATATCTCCTTAGAAAAGCTGTGCCTGCAGAGGAGGCTGCAGTTTCCCCAAACCGGAGCTCTCTGCTTTCCCAGAGCTTTGAGTCTTTGCCAGACTCTTCACATCTGCTGTGAACTGAGCGGCCCCATCCCACTTTGCTGGGGTGCTCGCATTCTGTTTCTCATTTTAAATCGTATCTCACAGTCCTCCTCTCATTGACTTCTCTTCTTGAGAACATTTTCTGACTACTCGTGCCCTTTGCTTAAATATCTGCCACCAGGAAAATGGCCATGTACTTTGGACAAAAAGACTTCAAGCTACAATCATCTAGCACAGCCCAAACCCCATGAGGCTGGGTTAAAAGAAATGCCCAGTGAAATAAGCCAGCGGTGAAAGACAAATACCATATGATCTGACCTATAAGTGGAATCTAATCAACAAAACAAACAAGCAAGCAAAGTAAAACCAGAGACATTGAAACAAAGAACAAAATAATAGTAACCAGAGGGGAGGTGGGAGGGGATAGTGGAGGGGAAGGGAAGGTTCATCAAGGAACATTTATAAAGGGCACATGGATAAAGGCAAAGCCTGGTAGGATCCAGCGTGGGAGGTGGGGATGGGTGGGGAGGGGGGGAGCACTGGGGGGGAAATGGAGACAACTGTACTTGAACAACATTTAGAAATTTTTTTTAATTAAAAAAAGACATCAATTTAGTCGATCACAGAGTGTGAAAACATGTCTGGGCCTAAAACTGGCCCGTCACAATTGCCATGGCCAGAGGAGCAAGGCCCAACCGCACATCCCTCCACTGTGTGTAAACTCTGCTCCCCCAAGTACCGCTCTTTCACTTTTTATTTTCAGTATTTCTGGCTGTTGCATTTAATACTGGTGTTTTGACAAAGCCACCACAAAACTCCTCTTGTTCCTTCTTACCCCGGTGTGATATGAAGGAGTTGAGAAAAAAAAATCAAGGCCTCAATATGGAGATCAAAAGAATGCCAGACACCGGGGACTGCTCTTATTTGCTAACAATGTTCCTGATGATCCTGAACTTTGACAGATCCAAGCTCCCAATCACAGGCAACATAGAGGGAGGGAGGAAAATGTGTGTTCTTTGAGGACAGGTTTATTACCGAAGAGAAAAGTGTTAAACAGAAGCAACTATGCAGTTATTCTTCCCAAAGTAACCAATTGGTTATGTCGCTTCACTTCTACCAGAGTGGAGTGAATCAGAAATTGTGAAAGACCAGAGATGCTAAGGGAAAATGCCTGCTCTTGGAACTAGAGTGGAAAATGACATGTCCCTTCTGGGCCAGAAAGTGTCCCTTCACACCCAGTGTCGTGTAAGTCACCTAAGGAAACCATGGCTGCCTGGCTCTAAGACTTCTGCTGTTTCACCATGATCCATTGTCTTCATCTGTGGATGGCTTAACATCTCAGTCCAGTAGCTTTATTATAAATAACCCATGTGGTTATGATATTCCATTCCAAGTATGGGTTCAATAAATGATAGTTTCTCCTGCTGCTAGTTGTTACTATTATCATTACTAAATGCTTAAACCTCCAATCTAAATGTATTATTGAACTACTTGGGAAACAAAATCTTACATGTAGAAATATTTAAAATAATTTATGCAAGAGTAAATTTGTAGAAGGGCCTCATTTTGCCTTTAATTTATGGATATCTCAGATGTTACCTCTCTAGCAGAGACTAACTCTTTGATTAATTTATGATAAATTATTGGGCACACTGTCTACCAGGATGTCCAAGCTTTGGGCATCTCTGCACCACACTGGAAGAAGAAGAGTTGTCTTGGGCCACACATTAAATACATTGCAAGACATAATCACAAAAAAATCTCATAATATTTCAAGTACATTTATGATTGTGCATCGAGCCACATTCATGGCCTTCCTGGGCTGCATGCAGCCAGCAGGTCGCCGATTGGGCACCCCTGGTAGATAATGTAGGCAAGGCACTATCCCAGGAAATGTTGGTTCCTTTTCACTCTTGCATTCCATTTATTTACCGGTAAGGTAATGAATTAAACAAATATAGTTTTGAAAACCTTTTGCTTAATGTACCTAATATGAGTCTAAAGAACTGGAAAGTGTTTTAAGGATGGTAGAAGTATGCTAATTGTCCTGCAGCCGTTCAAGGCCAGGCAGGTTCACATGGGATTCAGATAGACAGAAGAATATATGCAGAACTGTAGGGAGGTCTGACATGCCTTTATTCTGGGGTAGGGGGCGATCCACACACGCTGCAAGCCTCTAGGTAGTCACGCTGTGGGAAGTCCTGACTCCCTTATATACTGAGTGCACACAAAGCCAGGAAGGTGCCAATACTGACTTTCTAGATATATGACAGAGCTCCATTCTACGCATGCAGGAAGTTACTTAAGGCCACACAAACACTGCCAAGCCACAGTCGCTGGAACATCCCGTCCGGGTGAGGGAGCCTGACTAACTCCATTTTCCCTACGTTAACATTGGTAGGATTCCTGCTTTGTTTCCCTAACATTATACATGGTCATTTGTATTACTATCTGTTAGGTATTATTTCCTCCATCTCATGAAATAAGCACTTGGGGTTAGACAGGTCAATAATGTGCCAGTGTCATATAACCATTGTTGTCTTATTTCCAAGACTCCAGCTATTTTGACATTGACCTGCTGGTTTTTGTCTGCTGGTAACTTAACAGTTGTATAGCCTTGTTGGAATTATTAGTTGTTGTTACTATGGTTATGAGATTCGATTTCAAGGATAAAATTCTATGTATCTACTTATATCTTAAGAAATTCCTTACTAAGATTACCTCATTTTCTATAAAAGCGTGCTCTGAGGTCACTGGCAAATTTTGAGCTGAAAGGCAGAAATATCCATTCAATTATTTTATCATGTGTTTTTGTTCATTTCATTAATAATTTAAATCAATTCACTGGGGTTTGGGCAACATAATGGAGCTCCTTAAACTGCTTGGAACTATTTGCAATTACAGTACTCTTTATTCAAGAATTATTTTAGGAGTCACCAATCCAAAAACTTTCAAAATTATATCAATGTAAACATTTTGATATGTGATACTATATTGATCTTATAATTATGCCTAAGACTTTAAAAATGTGTTTCTACACATCTACTTCATTTAAACTGCACATGTCTTTGTCAGTGGTGAAAACTGAAATTCAAAGGTGGTAAGTGGATCTCCAGGGTCATATATTTAAGAAAGGGCATAAAGTTTGAAAGTAGACTTAACCCTTCTGGTTAGTGTTTATTCCATGAAACAGGCTTCCTCTATGCCATAGGCAAATAGGGGCCCACAAGGATTAACTGAACTCTACAGACCTGATTAATGTCAAGTTCTGAAGGAGATAAGGTATTTCTTCAAATAGCATGTGTCTTAAAGTTCTCTGGAATATTAGACTATTAAGTGATAGGTCAACATTTCCATAAGGATTCATTAATGCTTATCTTTTTGTATTTATTCTAGGATGGCCATGTGTTATTGCAACATATTTGCATAAATTTTCTATTACATAATTAACATAACCAAAAAGCCAAAGCATATTATAGGTTCTTCTTTAGGACCAAACAAAAGTCAAGTCTGTTTTCTGGGACCTACTTATGTAAGACTCCCCATAATAATGTGACTGCAAATTTTCATGTAAATGAAAATTACCGAAAATTAGTATAAGAATAATAACCATTTGCATGATTAATGCTGGTAAAATGCTTTCTGGCTTCTTTATTATTTTCAGGTTTTCTTGCAGAAATTGAACAGATTATGAAACACCAAATGCCAGATCAAAATGTATTTATATTTTTAGAACTTTGAAATTTTGAGAGATATTTCTCACTTAGCAAATACAACTTTTATTACTTAAAGTATTTATCATAGGGAGCTAGGGTCTTGGATTTAAATTTCAGTTCAGACATCAGAAAGAAACCTGTGAAATTAGTGATGACAATGCATCTCTGTGTTTTGATTTGCTGGTTTATGATAGTGTTAGAAGCAGAGCCATTTGATGTTCTCAAATATCTCTTCTATGATTTATGCATGGAGTACTACTGCCATTGGTTGGTATTTCTAATTCACACTCTATAGAATCATCAAGAAAAATGCCATAACAATGAATACTGCCTTTTTTATTTGTGCCATATACTGAAAAACTGCAGCTATGGTTTCATCTGATTGTTGCAGAAAAATGTAATAGCCACACATTATTGCACGTGTCATGGAAAGAAGATGAAAGAATGCGCTTTAACTTATTCATGTGAAAAGAGAAAATTTCAGATGTGGAAAGGCTATTCCTTATACCACTCCACCAGTAGTGATGGGGACAGGAATATTGCGTCCCTTAGAGAAGAAGGCCCTCTTGAATAAAACACATCTCTGATAATACTGCTTCTCTTACCATCTTTAACACTGCCCTCTAAGTACTTTTATTTGTTTTATGTAAAGGGATAATAATGATGTTTTTCTTGGGATGTGATTGATAATTTGTGTTGCCATCAAACTTATTTTCTGGAAGGCTCTGCAGGAAGCATAAGGCTTTTAAAATTTCTACAGCCCTTAACCCTAGCTGGTGTAGCTCAGTGGATTGAGCGCAGGCTGCAATCAAAGGGTCGCCGGTTCGATTCCCAGTCAGGGCACATGCCTGGGTTGCAGGCCATGTCCCTGGTGGGGGCCACATGAGAGGCAACCACACATCGACGTTTCCCTCCCTCTCTTTCTCCCTCTGTTCCCTTTTGTCTAAAAATAAATAAAATCTTAAAAAAATTTCTACAGCCCAGAAAAATAGGGTTTAGAAGAATATTTATCACATTGCCATCTTCTTTCCCATCTTCTTTTTCCTGAGACAACTCTCTTTTCTCTTTCTATGATGTCTTCTCTTACTTTTCTCTGTGAATGAATAGTGATTGAGGCAATGAATAAACTTGAAATTATAGAAGAGAAAGAAAGCAAATGGGGAAATAGTTACCTGAGAAGTAGTTCATGGGGGAAAGTAGAGCTGGAATACCTCGGCATCAGAAAGAAGGGGAATCTGTACACAGAACAGTAATGAATCAGATAGATCAATGCAAAGTACTGAAAAATCCCGATGAAAATACAGAACACGCACACACAAACATAGATGTGTGTATGATAAAAATAACTAGAAATGACAATCTAGGCAAACACCTCATTTAATATTTTTTACTTGCAATGCCAACATTATCAACAAACACCTCAATATTAAGCCTTTCTATTGCTGCTAAACATGGAAAGGTAAGAGAAAGGTTATCATTTTCTCCTGAGTGTTCCTGTTATCACTCAGCCTTATTCAGCATATCTTTTTTCATCCTCTCAGGAGACAGGTTATATACCTGACCTGCATTAGAAAAGTTAGCAAGTAAAATGAGGTTTCCCCTAAGCCCTTAACAGTGTGCTTTGAAATATATTTGAAAGCTTATTCTTTAATATAATATCATTCCTTTCTCTACCCTTTTATTACTTTGCAATTGAATCCAATCCCCACAGTCAGCACAGAAGTGCACAACAGAGCAGTATCTGACTGCCTCATGAAGAAACTCATTGGTGTTCAGGCACACACACACACACACACACACACATTTTCTGTCTGCTGCCAAGGGGCTCACCTGGCAAACAGGGAAGGAAGAATGCAATCCAGGCCCAGAATTGTTATGGAATTAGACCTCAGCTGCATAGAGCCTACTATCCTCAGGGAAGTTCAGTTTATAACACATTTGTGTACCCACAATTAATAAAGATTTCCCTCATTTAGAAAGTCTCCATACTCATTTTCACCTTGTAAATTCTATCTACCTTTGGAGACTAATGGAGGTTCTTTACAAGTCATGAGCCATTTCTGGTTTAATCCACACACAGACATGCCTTTCTTCTCTAAATTTATGGCACTTCTAATCATTATCAACACTGATCATTTGCAAATGCAGCAGGCACATTCCTGTGATACCTACAGAACTCTTTCAAATTCTATTCTACTTCATTTTAATTTGTATAAGTTGCAGCTTAGAGGCTTCTTTCTATGTATATTAGTTTTTGAATAAGATCTACTGCTATAAGCAACTGTCATGACATGAATAATATTGATAGCCCCAGAAAAGTGTATATTAAAGCTTCACGTGCTGATAAACTTTGCATTTTTCACTAGGGTGGCAAAGGAGAAAGGAAAAAAATATTAATAATGTGGAAAAAGAGTCTGAGGCTAAGAATAAAGTAGGCTGTGCATAAGATTCAAACTTCGTGTAAAGGCAGCACTCAGGACAGCAGAGCACAGAACTGAGAATGGATGAAGGGAACAGTGTCAGTAATAGGTCCCAGGGAGAAAGAATTGAGCATCAGTGAGAATCCAGCAGGGTGACAGGGACGCTAACAGATCGGGAAGTAGGGTTGGCCAGAAAGAGTCTCTGCCTTCTACCTCCTGGACTGTCAGCGATGGGATTGGATATGTAAAACACCAAGGTTTAAGAGAACGTTTAGTTCGCACATGTAATCTCTTCACTTGAGTTCTGATATTTTTTTCTCTGAATGAGCATTTGCAAAAAGGAATTTCTTTCTACTCAATTAATGCCCTTATAAGAAGAGGTAAGAGAGCTAGATAGCTCCCTTTTCACCTAAGAAGAAACAATGAGAACTTAGCTGTCTGCAACTGGGAGGAGGGGCTCACCAGAGCCTGACCATGCTGGCATCCTGGTCTGGCCTCCAGCTTCCAGATATATGAGACATACACTCCTGTTGTTAAAAATCTACCTGGTTTATGGTATTTTGTTATGACAGCCTAAGCAGACTAAGACATCATCTTTATATTCCCCCGAAACCTGTCATATTTTTCACATGATAGATATTCATTAATATACACTGATTAACTTGTTCTAAATTCTGCATGCTTACCATTCACATATGAATATTTAAGTATCCTTTTTTAAATGATACAACCCTATCCAATTAACTTAAAAAATCATTAAAAACTTAGTCACATCATTGATGTGAGTCAGGTGGGTGGAACTGAGAGTGCACCAAAGGCTTCTTTTTCACCGTTATTGCGCAGATTTGAGCTGTGTGTGCAGTTGCCTTTGAAAACATTTGTACTTCTCATTTAGATGAGCTCTGTGACGTGCAGAGAAAGATGAAAAACAATCTCCGTGTGAAATCGCATATGAGGGGTTAGCTCTAAATTTACCATCCACTAATTCCTTTGAGTGATCATTTTATTCTTTGATTACATATAACCATACTGATTTCAAAGCAAAAGAGCAGGAGGAGATGAAAATGCTTGAATCACACAACAGCCTTAGGTGGTGTCTTTGACACGGAAGAGTTGGCATTTTATTTCATAGTCTCAAAATGTATGAGCCATACAAAACTTTGGGTAAATCTGATGCAGTAGCAATAGCTCATGTCAATATTGGCCTAGACTCTAAGAAGAAGACAGTATGTTAGGTGGGCATTCTGAACACGCAGCCCATGCAGCCCAAACAAGGAGCATGAAAGGATACAGTGGGAACTCCCTGCCTTACGATTTTAGGAGAATGTTTATTGGTGTTGCTTACACAAGAAGTACCACGGTAGCGCCAGCTCTGAACTATGGAAAAGCTCTTTGCCAAGCAAGAGGGAGTCTTCCTTCACAAAAGGGATTAAACCTCTCACCTATTGTTGGTTGAATAAGATAATGATGCTCCTACACAATGGCTGAATATAGACAAGTTGCAATCTGGTAAATAAAAACAAAACTGTTGAGCATGTGAGAGAAAATAAAGTGTCCCTTAGTAATTATCAGCTAAAGGTCAAATAGTTAAAGTCTCACGTTGAGAAAGCATATAAATTAAACTTTATACCATTTTATTCTATACATACATAATTATTCATTTTTGTTTTATACTAGTTTGCATTTATTGAGTTATTACTACATGCCTAGTACTAAACTGACTATTTCACAAGATTATTGCTTTTAAGACCTATTGACAATCATAGGGAATATGTACAATTTTCAACCTCATTTTTAAGAGTAAGTAACTAGAGTTTGGAGAATCATATAACCAGTAATTTCAGGACTGAGACTTGAAGCCAGTTCTGACTAACTTTGAATCCCATATTTATAATTGTTAACCTGGACAGACTCTAAAGCAAGAAGCAGTTATTTTAGCATGGACTATTATCATCTACACCTAAAGTATGCCCTGTGGAGAGAATTCAGATAAATCAATATTTGTTGCTTAATAACATGCCACTAAAGACCTTGCAGAATCAGAAATTATTGTGTATCACCCTTCCAGTAACTGTGTGTTTGTGTGTGTGTGTGTGTATCATCTGTCAAGGAGGTATCCACCCATGTAATATGAAAAGTAGAGACATTTATTGAAGAAGATACAAGAAACATTGTACATAGAACAATGACGCCTTAGTCCCCTTCAAAGTTGTCACCTTAGGCCCTCACACAGTTCTCCCAATGGCCGTCAGCTGCTCCATTGTATTTTCCTGAATCTCACTGATTGTCTGAAATCTCTTCCCTTTCAGAGGTGATTTTAGTTTTTGGAAAACCTAGAAGTCTCAGGGTGCCAAATCTGGGCTGTAGGGAGTGTTAAGCCACTTGTGTGATTCAATGTTTTGCCAAAAACTGCAAGAGAAGTGATGCATGGGTGGGCGCATTGTTGTGATGAAGCTGCCAATCACCAGTTGCCTATAGCTGAGGCCTCTCAAATAATCCAAATAGTTTCTGTAGAGGAATGTTCAAGCTTAATGGAAAATTTAATGTAGATTTGTCGCTCTACATACTCAGTCATATTGAATGCAATGGCCATATAGTACACATACTCACTCAATGGCATCTACCACCCCCATTAACTAGTACAGTGAAGTTGTCATTGTTCACACATGTGCATACCAGTCCACTCTCCTTGGCTGCCAGGTTACGTCGATGTTCCACAAACCATTCTTGTTATATTAACAATAGTTGGACTTTTTCTGAACAGACCATTATATATATATATATATATTATATATGTATGTAAATATATATTATATATTGAGTATATATATATTGAGTATGTTGAATATATATAGTATTGAGAGTACACGTATATGTGTGTGTACACATATATATATATATATACACATATTTATACACACTCAATTATCATAGGTGTAAATGTAGGCTTTATCTTTCACAAAAATTATCTTTATTGATTTCTGAGTTACAAGAAACCTATTAGATATTATATAAGAACATTGTGTTGATTAATTTTATGTGTCAACTTAACTCGTCATGAACTGCCCAGATTAAACATTATTTCTTGGAGTGTCCATGAGGGTGTTACGATTAGTATGTGAGTCAGTGAACTCAGTAAATTATCCTCCCCAATGTGGGTAGACATTATTCAATTCATTAACACCTTAAGTAGAACAAAAGGTGGAGAAAAAAGGAATGAATTTATTTTTCTTTCTGTCTCATTGCTAGAGTGAGACATTTCATCTCATCTTCTGCTGTCAGAGTGGAATTCCCACTATTGGCTCCCGTTTCTCAGACTGTTGGACAGGGACTAGAATATATCACTGACTCTCTTGGGGATCCAACTTGCAGAAGGCAGCTCATGGGACTTTTAGGCCACCATAATCGTGTGAGCCAAATCCTCCTTCTCTCTCTCTCTCATCTATATATATCTATATACCATCTACCTTATCTATCTATTGACTATCTTTCTATTATCTATCTGTCTATCTATCTATCTATCTATCTATCTATCTATCTATCTATCTATCTATAATATATCTAATATATCTATCTATCTCCTCCTGGTTCCATTCTCTGGAGAACTCTAGTACTGACACTCAGGTTAGGGATAAACATTTTGGTGTATAGAGAAGGTAACTTGAACAAACAACAACCTGTGCCGAATGCTGCCTTAGCAAGACTCTTTTTCTTTTCCTGGGAGTGCTGTGAGATACACCTACACCAACCATCAGGCACTAGCTTTGTAAACAAAAGTTGTATTTTGTAGCTCATAGCAATTGAATTAGAAAAAATTTAACATCCTTTTTCTCCCTGTTTGTGAAAAAAATTTGCCTTCACTTTACTAAAATTAAGACTATTAGTTCCAGGGTGCAAAAGTGTCTTGGCATTGGTGAGTTGTGTTAAAGTCTCAAATCTTCTTACCAAGCTTGCGGAACACATTGCATTCATACATTGATGCATCTATTTATTCATCTAGTCATTTCACAACACTGGAATGCCTACTCCATACATGTATGTTCTACCTATTAACACAGAAATGACATGCAAACAGGCAAACTCTTTGTGCCAGCAAACACATAAACAAACAAATATGAACATAATATCAGCTGTAAGTACTGAGAATGAATAAAACTGGGAAAGATAAAAGAGGTTATCTAGGCGGTTGGAGGGCTATTTAAATTAAGGTGTTCGGTGACAGTCTTGCTGAGAAAGTAGCACTTGAGCAACATTATAAATAAGACAAAGGAGTGAGGCAGCACATCTCTGGGGTGCTTACATACACATTCCAGGCTAAATGAAAAATAAGCACAAAATCTCTCAAGTGAAGCCCTTCTAGGTATATTTAAGGTTCAGTGAGGAATCTAGAGTGCTAGAGCAAAATGAAAAATAAATAATAAAATCAGGAGCCAAGTCATGTACAGCCTTGCACACTGGATTTTGTTCAAAGACTGAAAAGAAGTCAATGAGAGCTTTTAGTGGGGTAGGAAAAGATCTAATTTGTGTTTTAAAAGCACATATTTGTGTGTATAGGGTAGATTGTACATTGGATAGATAGACGTCTTTTACAATGCTGAAGTCAAAGAAAAATTCATCACTTGTACTCTAGAAGGAAATGAGTGTCATTTTTTTAAACTATATTTATTGATTATGCTGTTACAGTTGTCCCACTTTCCCCCCTTCTTGCCCCCCACCCCCTAACCCCCTTTTTCCCCACCCTTTAGTTTTGTCCATAGGTCATACACATAAGTCCTTCTGCTTCTGCACTTCCTATACTATTCTTAACCTCCCCCTGTCTGTTGTCTACCTCCCATTTATGCTACCTGTTCTGTGCCCCATTCCCACCCTCTCCCCCTACCACTCCCCTGTTGATGTTCCTCCATACCTTATATAACTCCCTTTAACATTTCATACAATAAAGGCTGGGTGGTGATGAA
>PVJI01032753.1:0-11897 GCA_004026765.1 Micronycteris hirsuta
GGGGGGGGGGGGGGGAGCCCCGGACCACCTGTTGAAAGCACCTGAGGGGGTTGAGGTGGTGGCCTGAGTGGCTCCCAGCCTCACAGAAGAGCTTATTAGGGCTAGGGTGATTGGGGGCAGGCGGTAAACAGAGCAAGCGCCATTGCACCCTCCTAGGCCCGGCCCCCAAAGGAAGCATCACAACACAACTACGTAGGTTGCCCACCACTGGCTGAACACCTAAGGCTCTGCCCCTTAAAGTAAAAGGTGTGCCAAGGAAAAAAAATGGCCCAAATGAAAGAACAGAACAAAGCTCCAGAAAAATTACAACTAAGGGACGAGGAGATAGCCAACCTATCAGATTCCCAGTTCAAAACACTGGTAATTAGGATGCTCACAAAATTGGAAGAAAGTTGGACGCAAATAAATGAACAAATGAAGGATACACTAAAGAAAATGAGGGGAAATGTGCAGGGAACCAATAGGGAAAAGAAGGAAACTGGGACTCAAACCAACGGTGTGGACCAGAAGGAAGAAACAAGAATTTAAAAAAATGAGGAGAGGCTTAGGAACCTCCGAGACCCCTGTAAACGACCCAACATCTGGATTATAGGGATGCCAGAAGAAGAAGAGGAAGAGCAAGAAATTGAACACTTATTTGAACAAATAATGAAGGAGAACTTCCCCAAGCTGGTGAAGGAAATAGACTTCCAGGAAGCCCAGGAAGCTCAGAGAACCCCAAAGAAGTGGGACCCAAAGAGGAACACACCAAGGCACATCATAATTACATTACTCAAGATTAAAAATGAGGAGAGAATCTTAGAAGCAGCAAGAAAAAAGGAGACAATCACCTACAAAGGAGTTCCCATAAGACTTTCAGCTGATTTCTCAAAGGAGACCTTGCAAGCAAGAAGGGGCTGGAGAGTATACCAAATCATGAAAAGCAAGGACCTACATCCAAGAATACTCTGTCCTGCAAAACTTTCATTTAGAATAGAGGGGCAGATAAAGTGCTTCTCAGATAAGGTCAAGTTCAAGGAGTTCATCATCATGCAGCCTTTATTATATGAAATGTTAAAGGGATTTATATAAGACATGGAGGGATATCAACAAGGGAGTGGGAGGGGGAGAGAGGAGGGAAAATTACAGAGAATAAGTAGCATAAATGGGAGGTAGAAAACAGACAGAGGGAGGTTAAGAATAGTATAGGAAATATAGATGCCAAAGAACTTATGTGTATGACCCATGGACATGAACTAAAGGGCGGGGAATGGGGGGCAGAGGGGAATAAAGAGGGGAAATTGGGACAACTGTAATAGCATAATCAATAAAATATATTTAAGGGAAAAAAAAGAAGTAGAGAGGTCAGTCAAAGACACCAAACCCCTCTCCTTTGCTCCCAACAGAGAGCATCTCTCCCTCTTCCTAACTCTTGGATTTTGTATACAGAGACATCTACAGGAAAGACACATGGTCACCACCAATTTCACACTGTCCCTACGGCAGCTACATACACATCCACTCACATAGGTACACAGGGATGAGCTTTGCTCCCTCTTTTGAAGATTACCCTGCTAACATAAGTGTTATCTATACAGATGAATGTGCTAAGAAGACCAGCCTTCCCTTCCATAATTCACAGCAGCAGCTACTGCCAGTCAAGGCTAATGCTGGTTGGAGTTATTTGCCTTTCCCTCATGTTTTGCTATAGCTTAAAAATCAGGGCTTTTATTGACACTCTATCTGTCCTCATAGTAAGCTCGTATGTTCTTTTTGACACCAAG
This sequence comes from Micronycteris hirsuta, assembly GCA_004026765.1. NCBI lineage: Eukaryota > Metazoa > Chordata > Mammalia > Chiroptera > Phyllostomidae > Micronycteris > Micronycteris hirsuta. The sequence continues at coordinate 1,764 of PVJI01032753.1, forward strand.
CTTTGCCTTCATGAGAAAGAATAGCAGGCAACATGGGAAAAGTCAATGATGATTCATCTTGGAGGAAAATATTCTTGTAGCAAAAGTAGTTCACTGGATGGAATGCATTACCAATCAGCTTTCTGAAAGACAACAAAGTAAATTTTAGTTATACAGTGAGTGAAGCATTTTTCTTAATGGGTTCTTGGGAAAAAGTAGATTGAGCCCATATAAATCATTCAAGAATTCTCTGAGCAAATCCTAGTGTTCCAAACATTGCTCTATTGGTATCACCTACCTGGAGGAAGAATCCAAAACTCCAGTGGTCCCTTCTGGACCAAGGAGAGGGGTCTTATGGGTCTGGAAAGGACCTCAGAAAGTCTAATTTAAAGAGTATTTTTTTAACTTTTTCATCTTTTCTTATTAGAGAAGTCACACACGCTCAATATGAAAGTGCTGGAAAACCAGAAATCTCACACACACAAAAAATAGTTGTAATCTCAGCAACCAAAGATAAAGCTTCTTAATATTTACAAATTTCCTACCAATCATTTTCCTGGTTATATGGCTTGGTGATATAAAGGGAATATTCCAGGGATGTCCAACCCACGGCCCGCAAGCTGTATGCGGCCCAGGATGGCTATGAATGTGGCGCAAAACAAAATCATAAATTTATTTAAAACCTTTTTTTTTTTTTTGCTTATCAGTTTTCATTAGTGTTTGTGAATTTAATGTGTGGCCCAAGACAACTTTTCTTCTCCCAGTGTGGCCCAGAGATGACAAAACTTCTGACACCCCTTCTTACAGAATGTAATTGAGTGGCAGCATAGTTTTCCATCCTAGAGATGTGCTGTCACCTGCTTAACCTTTCTCTTACTGCTGAATATTTCAGGTATTGTCCGTACAACACACTGAAAGCTGACAACTGTGTTTGACATTTTATCTTCGGCAGTGGTGGCCTCTTCTGATGAGTTGTTTCAAGTGCATGTGATTACCATGATAAGGACTTGTTCTCATTACAATTCTTTGTTGTTTCTGATGCCCTCTGCCCTCTACGGGTGGTCAGGGCCCAAGGTGGCCAGCTCTCCTTGGCCAAGCTCTCAGGCTGACTGCCTCCAGGCAAGAACAGTCTGTGTTTAGCTGCTGGGAGCCCTTCTTAGCATTTTGTTTCTCAGGGTCTACACAGCAAAGGCAGTACTTTTGACCTACCAGTCACCAGATTAAGATATACCACAGTTGGCTGTGTTTGCTATAGGAATCAAGAGGTTACAGCACGGTGGATTCATTTTAACGCTACATGTTAATGTAACACTTCAGAACATTTAGCATATTGTTCTTAATTTGCTAATTGCATTCCAAATACCAACAATCTGGTAGGGCGTATGTTTAAAGGTAAAGCTCGGACTTAGACTGCCTAGGTTTAAAGGTAGTTGTCACCTGACAAGCTAAGTGATCTTGGGTGTGGTATTTAACCACCTGAAGACTCAACTTTCCTCAGCTGCAAAACGGGTTAAAAGCAGAATCTACTCATAGGATTGTGGGGACTAAATGAGGTAATACTATGTAAAAGTGTTTGCCACAGTATCTGGCACATAATGATCTGTGTTAGCTATTTACTTAAGGGGGCTGGTTTAATACGAAGAGAAACTAACATGTAAAAAAACATTACATTTATTAGCTATTCACTTTTGTTCTCTTTAGTCGCCTAAACCTGGCTTCTATCTCATCTTTACTACATTCTCACTGTGATAGTATGGGGGGATGGGGGAGGACCCAGACTTCAGAGTTCTCCAGAGAAATAATCAAGGGAACGCAGGCAGTTAACACATGCAGCAAATAGCCTTCCAGTCTACCATGCGTTCCTAGAGACCCCAGGAAAGGGCCTTCTCCATTACATTTCTGAACGCAGAAATCAGTCCCAAAGAAGATGACTTGGCTTCCAGCTGGTTAAGTCGTATCTGACGTTCTAGTCCCACCCACGTTTGCTTATCCTCCAAGGTTATTTACATATAGGTTTGTCTATTGGCTACTGGCAAGCACTCGCTCGCCTCATTGGCTGATACTGCCCGTGACAAAGTTCTGTGGAGGGTGTTCTCTGCGGCGGGGGTTTTCTGCAGTAGGTGAGACTGAGGGTCACAGGCACTACTTTTCCGTTTCCGGTTCGCCTCCGCAGCCATGGCGACTGTGAGAGGCTCGAGATATCTGTTGACAGTAGGTAGATGGCGCCGGGGCGTTGGAGTTGCACCCCAGTCCCGGGTGAGTGCCTACTGTCCCTGCCCTCGGAGAGACTCTGGGTCTCCGGAACAGCTCCGCGCGGAGCAGGAGCGCTCTCGGCAGCACCTCCGCGAGCGAGCTCCCTCCGCCTTCCTTTTGCCCCGCATGCAGCTTTTTTTCCCTGGGTCTGCAGGCTCACGCCGCCCTTGTGCCCGGCGTATCCCAGGTGGATAACAAGTCAGATTTTCTGGGGAAGAGGCCCCATCGCCGGCACCCCGGCATCCTGCAGCTACCGCGTGTGCGCTTGCCTCAGGCACTGGCTGACACCGCGCAGTTATTGCTGCTCGGTGAGTAACGATGGGAAAGGGAAGCTTGAGAAGAAGCGGAGACTGTGCCTGCATAAAACTGATGCGGCTTTTCATCTTTGGCCCTTAGAGAGTTCAATGCCCAATGTGGAGAAGCAGGTGCAAGCATTGACCAATTATCTCTGGAGCCGGCATTTACCTGTGGAGCCAGAGGAGTTGCAAAGACGGGCTGTACATCTTGAGAAAAAATTCCTGGAAAACCCAGGTAGGGTTTAATAATAATCAAAGAATAGGTCAGCCCTGGCTGGTGTAGCTCAGCGGATTGAGCACAGGCCTGGGAACAAAAGGGTCGGGTTCGATTCCCAGTCAGGGCACGCACGTGCCTGGGTTGCAGGCCAGTGCCCAGCAGGGGGTGCACGAGAGGCAACCACACACTGATGTTTCTCTCCCTCTTTCCTTTCCTTCCCTACCCCTCTAAAAATAAAATCTTTTAAAAAGAGAGTAGCTCAAATGGCAATGGCAGTGAGAAATGAAGAGCAAGAAATAATTTTAGTCTCTCAAGTAGATACTGCAGTTTCTTACCTAATTTTCTACACAGTAACCACAATGATGACCCACTAAGAGAAGACAGATTATTTCAGAGAATACCCTTGGGTGTTTGGTGAAGGTAAATGAGTGCTTTAGTATCTTGTCAAAATCTAGATCTTTGATATTTTCCTCCATGTCTACTGGCTTAGACCAAGTTTTTATCAGAGTGAAATAAAGTCCCTGTATGGCTCCCTGTCCGGTGCTGAAACCTTCAGGGATAGAAGAATAAGTATAATTCATCACGTTATTTTCATGATTGCGAGCTTCTTCATCTTACAGACCTGCCTTTTACTCATCGTATATCCCTGTACTTCCCACAGTACTTGGTTTATAATAAACACTTAGCATATAAAATAGTACTGAACTGAACATAATCATAGTCTTAAGATTTTCAAATCCTATTCCTCCCTGTAGGAACACTGTCACAATATTAAGTTTGGGGTAAGTGAGGAAATCCACAAAATATTGTCCTTTTCCTATCCTTTAAATCTTTACCACATTCCCTGGAATGGGATGGATCGAGTAAATAAACTGCTGTTAGGGACAAAATACTATTTGATACTCTCTGATGGTAGTAGTGGTGATTTTTGTTACTCCTATCTGAAATTTTTCTTTGGAATTGACTTCTCTCTTAAGCTTTGAGGCTTTTCCCAGGTGGGAGTTGGGGAGGAATGGGCAAGCAGTATATTCAGATATTGGATTTGAGCCCTGTACTTTCCAGGTCCTCACTTCCAGTTCTTGTTCTCATCCCAGACTCACCTCAGACAGAAGAGAAACTCCGTGGAGCAGTGCTGCGTGCCCTGCGTAAAACTACTTATCATTGGCAAGAACTGAGGTAAGGGAGGCTGAAGGAACTTCAGAAGAAAGAAAAGTTTGTTTTTTGAAGGGGAGTTGGACAAGTACAACTGCACAATTTTGTGTCTCAAAAAGTGACCTGGTTTGCAAGGCTCCCCAGGACTCTTCTGTGCTGTGAAGGGAAAGTGCTGACCAGGAAGAACCCTTTCCAAAGATTTCACTTCCTAAAAATCTAGAAGTAGCTGTAGGATAGAGGTTATTTCCCAGTGGAACTGACTCTGGTTTCTCCGGCAGCTACAATGAGAGACTGAGCCTGGTGTATATGGCAGCAAGACTGGATGGCGGCTTTGCAGCAGTCTCCAGGGCATTCCATGAGGTGAAATTCCCACAACTTCCAACCTGACCTTTCTTACCGTCAGTTCCCTTATTCAGAAAGTAGTCTTCTGGGATAGGACTCTTGGGACATTTTCCTGTGCATTTGTTTAAGAGGCTTTCTTTATCCTCCGTAGGGCTATTATAGGGAAAGGATTAGAATCACTGTTTAGGAGCTTCCTGTTATAAAAGTATCTGTATTGCATCTGAAAATGCAGTCATATCTCATTCCCCCTGTCTTGTTCTCCTGATTCATGTTTAGCAAGGCCCTAAATAGATGTCTACTTACCCTACGGTGTGGTGTTACATATTTCTTCAGATCCAGACTCGAATTCCAGAGTTTCAGCCACAAACCTTGATGGACTTTGGATCAGGTACTGGTTCTGTCACCTGGTGAGTATCTTTCTCTCTCGCCATCCATTGTAGCTCTAGAGAGCCATGCTTACACCACTCCAGTATGAAGAGACTGGGGAGCCAGAGGAAGAACAGGAAAGTTTCTTTCCTCAGAATAGGCAAGACATGAGAAGGTGTATGGATTAGGGCCAGAACTTGAATGTCAAGTGAAAAGAGACCCATGTTTAGAAAGAAAAAAAAAGGGAAAAGAATTTAGTGTAGGGCATAAGATTTATGTATCATCAAAAATTTTTTTGCCTACAAGTAGTTTTTTTGAGTCTGCCTTTTTTTTTTTAAGGAGTTGTAAATTAAATAAGAAAATAGCATTATTAGTTTTTCCAGCATTTTAATATAACATTCTGTTCTCCCAGATGTAGGCTTCATGATAGAGAGGTCTCTAATAGTAATGATTCTTTGTCATGAGAACTGGTGGTTTATATTTTGTCATCTTAGGGCTGCTCATAGTATTTGGGGCCAGAGCCTACGTGAATACATGTGTGTGGACAGTTCAGCTGCCATGTTGGATTTGGCAGAAAAACTACTGAAAGGTGAGGACAAGGTATAAGGAAGGGCTTTTCCAAAGTTGAAGGAATTAAGAAAGCAAAGGAATACTAAAAAGTGTGTTTTATTTGGGAGTAAAAGAGAGAGCTAAAAGTTGAAGATGAACCTGGTCTCCGTTCACTGTTATGGTCAAGCGGAGGGTGATGGAGGCCGTTGTCGGACTGTGGATGGGTTGGGGAAGATTAACCGGACAGGTTACCCAATATTCTTCCTGCCCTTTTCACTCTTCTCTTACCCTGTGCATCTCACTCTCACCAAGCATTTTTCTTTGTTCGCAGGGCCATGTTTCCTGTCAGAATTTCACTTCAGTTTATACATTGTATGCCATTTTTCAACCTTTGTCATCCCATGACACATATGAACTAATTACTAAAATTCTACGGCACACCAAAGAAATGTTACATTTTTTGCCAATCTGACAAAAATATACATATAATTTTGATTTATTCACACTGGATGGCTATTGTTTAGTTCACTGTTGCCATTTTTTATTTGACATTCTAAGGGAAAATAGGTCAGTGCCCCTGACTAAGGAGTCAGGTATTGCATGTTTTAACAATTCTTGGGACACACCGGTTGAAAATCACTGCTATGCACTCTTAGTTGGCACACCTCTGCTTTCCTTTACAGGTGGTTCTGAATATGGGGAGCCATACGTTCCAGGTGTCTTTTTCAGACAGTTTCTACCGGTATCACCCAAGGCAAGTGGCAATGTGTAGAGTATGGTAAATGCGGAATTAGGCAGATGAAAACTGTGGCCTCAGCTTTGCAACCCAGCATTGAATGTTAGAAGACAAAAGACAACAGAAGAAATTTAGGGAGCAAGAACTTCACTGTGGTCTTGGAAGAGGGTGATGGCGGGTCTGTCACGTTCCTTGTCTTGGTCCTCAGGTGCAGTTCAATGTGGTGGTTTCAGCCTTCTCCCTGAGTGAACTGCCCAGCAAGGCTGACCGCATTGAGGTGGTCCAAACCTTGTGGCGCAAGACAAGTGATTTTCTGGTGAGTTGAAATCCCTTTTCCCCTTCAAGTTTTAAAGCAGCTTCACAGTTGTTATGTTTTTCCTTCTCTACATTGGAGCTTGTCTTCGTTTTTGACCATTTTTTTCTCCTGCATTGATTCCTTTTTCCCTCTTTTAGAGTCACCATCCCCAACTTATATATAATCCTTTTTCCTTTAGGGCTGCTGTTCCATCTGTGAATGCTCTTACAGAGCTACTGACCTTTGTGTTGTTGTGTAATTCAGGGCTTCTGCTCATTCTCCCTTGTGAACAGATACTGGTGGAGAGTGGAACAAAAGCAGGGCACTGCCTTCTCATGGAAGCCAGGGACCTGGTCCTTAAGGTAAGGTTCTTTCTCCTCGCCCTCCTGCCCCCCACCTCTCTGTCACCAGTTACTGGTACTCTCTTGAAAACTGAAAAGACTGTCATACAAAGGTTAGGGTGACTCTCAGGAAAGTAGGGACATAAAGTCATTACAATGTAGGGTGGTGGCTGGCAAACTAGGGCCTGTGGATCAAACCCGACTGCCACCTGTGTGTGTATGAGCCAGGCTTGTTTGAGTGTCTGTTGTGCATGGCTGCTTTCACACTACAAGTGGCAGAGCTGAGTAGTTGGGACAGAAACACATTTTGGCTACTCTCTGGAACTTTAAGAAAAATAGTTTGCTGACCCCTGACCTAGGACATGGTTGAGCCAAAAACTTGATCTCTTTGGGAGTGTATGAGCCAGTGTATGGTCATGAATTTAATTGTCCTGGCGTGGGGTTTTTTGAGAGTGGAGTTGCTGACAAGGAGAGCGCCATCCTATGTGCCAAGTTCCTGCCCTTCTCCTGCTGCAAAGAGTTCTTTGTTTCGAGTGTTAGAGAAGCAGCCAGCTTAACTCAAAGAACATAGTTAAAAATTACCAGGATTGAAGGTTAAAGGGGTCCTCAGCTGACTGAGTGCAGAGGTTGACTTATAAGAATAGACCCCTCGGGCCCAACTAAACTTTTTTTTTTATTTCCTTTGATTTCAGGGAAAGGAGAAGTCACCCCTGGACCCTCGACCTGGTTTTGTCTTTGCCCCAGTGAGTATTACTTCTACCTTTCCCAGCATGCAAAGCTCTGAGCTCAGCTGTGTCCAGGACAAGTGAGAGGGCAGAGCCAAGCCACCCTCCACTGCTTTGTGTCCCTATCCAAGTTCTTCTTTGTGGATTCCCCGCTCTCCCCGCCCCTGCTCCTGTGCTCCTTATCCTTAGCCCTTCCTGACCCTGTCCCTCTTAGGTTTTCAGTTTTATGATCTGTGGTTCTTTGTCCTACCTCATGTTTTCTTATGTGTGTTTACAGTGTCCCCATGAACTTCCTTGTCCCCAGCTGACAGCCTCTAAGCCCCTGGCCTGTAGCTTTTCCCAGGCTTACCATCCCATCCCCTTCAGCTGGGTATGTACCCTGGGACTATTACAGCAGGGAGGAAATAGCTTGGAAAAGCAGGATAAAAATGAATCAGCAGTGGGAAGAGTTGGAAAATTCAGCGAATAGCCTGGAGATTATAGGGCCTGAATGTGCATGACGCAGTATGAAAAGGGCTGCAGGAATGGGGTCAAATTTTTTTTCCCTTATCTTTCTCCCCAAAACAGTCTCTCTGTCCTTACCTTAGAACAAGAAGCCAAAGGAGGAAAAGTTCTCAGTGGTGATCCTTGCCCGGGGGTCTCCAGAGGAGGACACTCGCTGGCCCCGGATCACTCAGCCTGTCCTTAAACGGCCACGCCATGTGCACTGTCACCTGTGCTGTCCAGATGGGCACATGCAGCATGCTGTGATCACCGCTCGCCAGCACGGCAGGTATAGAGGCTGTGACCAAAATTAGGGGAGGTGGCAGGAACCTACAGCCCACCTTGACCTCTGTGTTTCACAGGGATTTGTATCGCTGTGCCCGGGTCAGCTCCTGGGGCGATCTCTTACCTGTGACCACGCCGTCTGCGCTTCCTCCATTCCCTGCTAAAGATCCCTCTGAGAACTGACAAGGACCTGTAACAAGAGTTTTCTTGTATCATGCCTGCCTGCCAAGGCTAAAGCTACCTGGTATCCAGGGTGGGAGTGCCGGTATTCCTATATGTCTGCATTTGTTTGAGGTTTTAACAATAATTAAAAGTTTTCAAAGAATGGAAATGGATCTCGTGATTCTTATAGAGGTCGGTCGTCACAGCTGTAACGAAGCGAGTGCTGAACTGCGATGCCTTTCTTCCCACGCAAATCTCAAGCTCACCCTCTCCTGTAGGAACACTGCTCCTTCTGTGAGACCAGGACTTTGCTCAACAGGTCTCAAGGTGTTAGACCACCTGAATAGGGGACTAGCAGCTGCTTAGCCTCTGGTTTTTCTCCCGCCTTCCTTTTCTTTCATCTCTCTCGGGGTTCATCAGCTCCCCCCGAGTCTGCCTCATGAGTTTTCCTCAGGAGTTGATCTCTTCGGGACTGAATCTTCCCTCCCCCATATGCCTTCCCCGCCATATGTCCTTCAGTTGGCTTGGTTCGTTTCTGGTTTCCCCTAGGCCTTGCTGTTTCAGAGCCAGAGTAGCTTCCATTGTATTAAAACTCAGTCTCTCTCCCACAGTACGCATCAGGAAATAGGCACAATCAGAAGTGGTGACAGAATCAGTGTTGTCATACTAGAAATCTGTACGTCCCACTAGGCATTTCCATGCCTGGAGCTATTATTCTGGGGTTACAGGAAAGGGGAGTCCCCTCATGTACTAGTTCCCACCTCCTTCCTAACTGCTCCCCCCACTACCCCACCCCGCCCCCCAACCCAGGCCCCAAATCCCCTCTGAAAGGCTATGGTTCAGGTGTCAGCATAGCGACCTATGAGACCTGGGTTGGGTAGAGAGGGTATGGAAGGTTTAGATCAGATGTCCTGAGTGAAGCAGGACCAGATTATCCCCAACACAAAATAGCTGGGAAGTAGGTCCCATTTTGAATCAGGCCAGCTCCAGGCATGAACAAAGACAGTTCACAGCCCTTGGATTAGTCATGGAACTGAAGAGAAGACGGCACAGGGCTGCGCCTGGCTGGGAGTCTGGAGTTTCCAGTTTGGTGTGAGGCAGGGGAGGGGCCTCCACATAGGGGGCGGGCAGGAAGCTGGGGCAGGGCCCCAGTCAGCTGTGCGAGGCTGCGCAAGCAGAGGCAGCACCAAACAGGACCCGACAGCCTCCTGAAACCTGGGGAGTGGACACCGCAGCTTTGACCACCCAAGGCACCACCCCTGCTCCAGAGCTTGTAACTCCATTTGTCACCTGAGGCCTCTGCTTATCCGGTGCCCCGAGGATGGAACTACTAATAGGAGTAAAAATTGGCTGCCTATTTGCCCTGCTGGCTCTCACCCTTGTCTGTGGCCTCATTCCCATCTGCTTCAAATGGTTCCAGGTTGAGGCAGCCACAGGTATAGCCCTTCCACATCTCTGACCCCATAACCTAAGTCTGACTTCAACCCTGTCGCCCTATCCTGACGCCTTGCTCTGACTCTCTTGCCACCCCAAGCTTAGAGGTCGGGTGCTGCCTGTTGCTCTTTAGTCACCTTTGTCCACCTCATTTAGTCACTCGTTGCCAGCTGCATTGTCACTCTTGCTTTTCACCAGGTCATCGCCGCCAGGTCCTCAGCCTCCTGGGCTGCATTTCCGCCGGTGTTTTCCTGGGCGCGGGGCTCATGCACATGACTGCTGTGGCCCTGGAGGGAATTGAATCGGAGATCCAGAAGTTTATGATGCAGGTGAGCAGCTGAGTAGCAGGGCTGAGAGGCCAGAATGATGAGCAGAACCAAGGGGAGAAGGGGAAAGTGATGGAGCCAAGGACACGGGTGGCCCGGCAGGGAAGATGACAGCTTTTGTGTTCTGTGGAATGACAACGGGTCAGACTGAGCTTTAAGGAAAGCCGTGGAGCTGAAGGGACAGGAAGCTGAG
>PVJI01032754.1:0-11883 GCA_004026765.1 Micronycteris hirsuta
ATGTTTTGAAAACTTTCTTAATAAACAGTTGAAATCATTTGAGCAATGGTCTGTTTTTTGTTAATCAAAGACACGTCTGTGGAGCTGAGTGATAGTATTAGCAGCAATATATAATATCACATAAAATTATAGTATGATCCAGGAAAATTTCCAAAATACAAAACCTTGCCATTTCTTTTAAACTATGAGGTCTCATCCTACTGAAAAGATTTCTAGAAAGATCTTTAAAACAGCTCAATCACATATTTAAGACACCTTTAAGGACCACTAATTCCAGAAACCCCAAGCTAGGGACCACCATTTTAGACAGAAATATTTATGTGAGAGTATATTACAGAGGGAGGACCCAGATAAGGACAACACAAGCAACAGATTGATGCTGTGGGATCCTGATCCCATTCAATAAACAGCAAGTGTTTGCCGAGTTTCTTCCAAATACAAAAAGCACAATGCTAAGCAAGATTCAGCCCCTTGAAGGCTACACAAAGGTGATAGGACTTGAGGAACTATGATTAAGTGAGGGGGCTCAGTAAGCTTTTCTTTTGTCTGTGATGTTGACAATCTCTAATGGACAGATTAGGATCCCAACTAAAGCAGAGGAATGCGTGAGTAGCCTCCTGAGGTTTCCCGCAGGACTAAAACGTGTTTGTGATGTCCTATTCAGTATACTAAATTTAAATTATTGTGATATACTGCACATCCCTCTTCCTGTTTTTTTTTTTTCATTTTCCCACAGGAAAACAGGGTTCCTGATATATTAAAACCTAAAGTATATCAAGCTTTCGAATAGATCCATATCTAAGACTTGTCAAACTTATGCTCTATGTAGTCAATCCTCATTAATCATGAACTCCATATTTGCAAATTCCCCTGTTGGCTAGAATTTAAAATTAAGTTTTGTGGCCATTGTAACCAGCCCACAGAATGAATTGGAGGACCTTGGGCAGCACTTTCAGCATCATCTGTGGACATGTGCAGAGCAGTGAAAAATTCGGCCCAACACACACATTCCCAGCTGAGAGGAGCAAGGTGACCTTCAGCTCCCTACATAAACAGGTGTCCTTTAGTAACTAGACTGTGAAAGTCTATTTACTGCCACATTTTTTCCATTTTTCTTTTTGTTGGTGATTTTGTTCTTTTAAGTGGTACCCAGGTTGTACTGCAAAAAGGCTGTGACGTGCCTCATGGAGAAGATGCGTGTGCTGGACAAGCTCTGTCCAGGCCTCACCTCTCATGCTGCTGCTGGTCGTGAGCTCTATGGTAATGAGTCAACAACCTGTTAAGTAAAGTGTCTTTAAAGAGAAACACACATTTTTTAAAAAGGTTATACGTGGATTGGCTGGTGATATGTGCTGAGAGGTTGCAGGAACCTAGCCCTGTATTTCTCCTAGGAGTAATAGTTCAGTACTTGCTAATTCAGTGTTTGCAGTGCAAGAATCAGCTGTATGTCTGTCTCTTCTCCCAGGCAGGAGAGTGCAGAGAGCTAACTGGACACCTTTGGCACATGGAGAGTGAAGCCTGGAACACATTAGCAGAGAGGCAAACAGATCCTGGAGATGTTTAGGAATTAAGCAGGAACCGTGCTGTCACAGGTTAGGTATGGCATCTGCAGGAGAATGTATTGGTGGGTCTCTCCCTCCCTCTTTTATTCTCCTGCTTTCTATCCTTCTTCCTTTTTCTTTCTTTATAATGAATTCTGGCTTCTTGTTATCAGCAAATCTGTGCTCAAAACTCTGTACTCAGAGCAACAGTATAGCATCAGAGGGAGCACAGTCTCTAGAGTTAAACAAACCTGGTTCAAGGGTGCAGCCTCCCTGGTTTTCTCACTGTGGCTTGTCACACTGGGCATATTACCTAACACTCCTAGTATGTTCCCTCAACTGTTAGCTAGGAAAATTAGTAATAGTATCTACCTCACTGAGTGGTTGGAAGGATTTAAATAAGAAAGTTCACTCTACCTGGCACATAGTCATTCTATAAATACTTGCCACTATTATCCTTCCTTCCCTCATTGCTTCCTGTCTCTCCTTCCTTCCTTTCTTCTTTCCTGTCTGACCTTTTTCCTTCTTTCCTTCCTTTCACTAGATAGTGGGGATACTAAGTCACTTAATATGCCATGTCCTCAAGCAGTTTACAGCCTGCCTGAGCTGGGAAAAGAACACTTTGAATACATAATGTGTTCACGGTACCAGCCAGCATATAGTAAGGGTGTACGGTGGGTGCAGAACAAGGCGTATGTGGAGTGCTGTGGAAGTCAAAATAGAAACATGAGCAGTGCAGTGGGCCAAGAGGCATGGGAAACCCTCAAAGCAGACTGCTTAGCCTTGCCTTTCTCTGGCATTGTGTGGGCGTGCTCTGGGAGCCCTCGTCACTCTCAATAGGTCAAGCACAAATCTTCCTGGCAGGCAGACAATGTCACCTGTGCCAGTGGCAGCAACAACTTCAGACACAAAAGACATGGTAGGTTAGAATGTCAGGAGGAAGTCACAAGGTAGGTGACTAACTTTGTATTTGAGTGGAGCAGGTAGGACTACTACATTTTTATCAGTCAAACCTAGATTTTAGACAGAACAGAAGTATAGTTACAAAACGTAGTCTCCTGCCCAAGTGGCAGCTATATAGAATTAGCCCCTATAATGCTTCATATCGTGTGACTGTCTTGTCCTTGAACTGATCAGATGTCTGCTGTCTTTCAAATAACTAACTGGGGCCAGAGAATTAAATTCTGGCAAAAAGGATTAAATGCTAGGAACACACAGGGAAGATATCCTGGAGCTGAGAGGAGAGGATTACAACTCAGAAATCACTAGTCTGCTTAGTCTGCTTTGTGAGTGTGTGGCAGAGAGGGGGAAGGAGGCAATAGGAAAGGTACATCTTTTGTTCTTTTTTGTAATCATGGCATCTTGGGTAGTGTATCATATTTACTCTTGTACATAAATTTTCTCTTATTGTGAAATACTTCAAACATACAGGATTATATAACAAACATCCATGTATCTACTACTACCTATATTTGTTAAATTTTAGCATTTTGCTACATTTGATCAAGTCTTTCCATTTTTAAGGCATAACACATCAAAGATACAGTTGAACCCTCATCTCTTTGCCCCTCCCCAGTTCTCTTCTCCCTCCTTGTGTCAGCTATTTCCGAGTAACAAGCTACTTTAAAACTGGCTGAAACAGTAAGCATTTATTATTTTTCATTACTCTGGGTCACCTCAACAGTTCTTCTGGTCTTACCTGTGCTCATTCATTAGTCTTCAGACCAGCTTCAGCAGGTCAAAGGGCAGCTCCGTCAATCTTACCTGGTTGGAATAGGGTGGCTTCAGCTGGGACACCTGCACTTTCCGTCCTGGGTCTCATCCTCCAGGAAGCTAGCCCAGACATGTTTACATGGTAGTGGCAGGGTTAGGAAGCAAGAGTGGAATCATCAGGGACTCTTGAAGCCTGGACTTAGAAATAACACACCATCAGTTCTGCCACTTTCTACTAGTTAAAGCAAGTCGCAAAGTTACCCTATATTCAAGAAGTGTGAGTAGACTCCACACTTTGATGAGAAGTGCTTCAAGTGTCATATTGCAAAAAGCATGATCACAGTATGAGGAGAAACACTGGGAATATGTCTGTGATTATTGCATCATGCTCTATCCCCTCAGCAGTAACCACTACCTTAATTTTGTTATTCTTCATTCTCATTGGTTTATTTACAGTTTCAGTGCAGATCTGCATAGTGTGTATCCATATAGTATCAGCATAAAATGTGTCATACTGAAAGGTGCCAGAAGTGTCATATTGAAAACATAGTTTTCTACATGACATTCAATAACTTGCTCTTTAAAAACTCAATTATCATGCCTTTAAGATTTAACCATGTTGATATGGATCGAGCTAGTTCAATAATTTTAACTATTCTATATTATTTTTGAATACTCTGAATTATATGCTTGTAGCCCACTTTATTTATTCTAATCAGAACAATGCCATTACTTTCATTTTTGTGCCATTTTATACTGTGCTCCAACAATATGTGTATGTGTTCGAGTTTCTCTCTAGGTATATGTCTACAAATGGAATTTGATAGTTCCAAACTTAACTGCAAAGTGGTTGTACCGAATTCCCCTTCTAATGGCAGTATGTGAACACAGATTTTTCTCCATATCCTCACTTAGGAAAGTACTTTCAGAAGTCTTTATTTTACCATTTTGATAAGTATGAAATGTATTTCTCTGCTGCTTTGTTTCACATTTCTGTTGCTACTTGTGATGTTGAAAAGCACAGAATATATTTGTTGGCCATTTTGATTTCTCATTTCATGAATTGTCTGAATCCTTCGTCCATTTTTTCAGTTTGGTCATGTGTCTTTTTTATATTGATTTGTAGACATCCTTTCTATATTCTGAACATTAAACCTTTGTAAGTTATTCTTACACATCTCTTGTCCCAGTTTATTTTCTTTCACTTGTTTTTTAGTTTTTTTATTACTTTATTGTTGTTCAATTACAGTTGTCTGCATCCTCTCCCCTCCCCTCACCCCACCCTCTCCAAACCCACCTCCCTCCCCTTCTTCCACCCTCCCCCTTGGTTCTGTCCATGTGTCCTCTATAGTGGTTCCTGAAAACCCTTCTCCCCGTAGTCCCCTCCCCTCTGGCTATTGTTAGATTGTTCTTAATTTTAATGTCTCTGATTATGTTTTTCTTTTTGTTGTTGTTGTTGATTATGTTCCAGTTAAAGGTGAGATCATATGGTATCTGTTCCTCACCACCTGGCTTATTTCACTTAGCATAATGCTCTCCAGTTCCATCCAAGCTGTTGCAAAGGGTATGAGCTCCTTCTTTCTCTCTGCTACGTAGAATTCCATTGTGTAAATGTACCATAGTTTCTTGATCCACAACAGAATAAAAGGTGTGGTGGATGGAGTGACCCTCAGTAAACCTGCCGGAGGAAAGTTCACTTTTTTAACAAGTATTAAATATTAATGTAGTATAATTTATCACTCTGAGATCTGAGAAGCTAAGCAAAAATAAATCTACATTAAACCCTGGCTGGGTAGCTCAGTTGGTTAGAGCATCTTCCCTACATGCCAAGATTTTGGGTTTGATCCCCCGTCCAGACATATACAAAAATCAATCAATGAATGCATAAATAAGTGATAAAATAAATCAATGTTTCTCTTTTCTCTCTCTCTCTCCCCTTTTGTCTTTCTCTCTCTAAAATCAATAAATTAAAAATAAATAGTAAAAAATAAATCTACATTAAGACCCTTTATGGTAAAATTTCAGGACACCCAAAACAAAGATGAAA
Organism: Micronycteris hirsuta; assembly: GCA_004026765.1. Lineage (NCBI taxonomy): Eukaryota > Metazoa > Chordata > Mammalia > Chiroptera > Phyllostomidae > Micronycteris > Micronycteris hirsuta. The sequence goes on from PVJI01032754.1 coordinate 5,302, forward strand.
ATCTAAGTCTTTTAAAAATGTATTTTAGTCCAGAAAAGAGAGATTTGAATGACAATTTTTAAATGCATCAGAATTCTCAACAGCAACAACATATGCCAAAAAATTATCAAAGTGCTAAGAGAACATAACTGCCAACTTAAGTTTTATACCCAACTAAAGTATCATTCAAGCCATCCACACGCACGCGTGCGCACACACACACACACACACACATACTTAAGTGAAAGGAGTTTTTAACTAACAGAGCTCACTGTTGATCCCAAAGATTTTCTTTACTTCAGGAAGGACACCTAACCTCAAAGGAAGAATGTCTCAAATGTGAGAGATCATGTGGTTTATTCATGTAAAACAGCAAATGGGCCAGAAGAAAGTTGATGAGGTTATCAAGAAAAATACTTAGTTGTTTATAGATTTTCTGAAATACCTGAAGAATTTGGCCACAGAGCACAGATAGCAGACTCTCTGCATGTAACGTCTATTAGTGCCCTTCTGTTGGCATATCCATGTTAGTTAAATCAAGATTCTATCATTTCCTTCATCAGAATTTCTTACTCTCTAAACCTTTATTTCATATATTCCATTTATGCTACATTCTATTTTTTATTTTTATTTTTGTTTTTCAATTACAGTTGTCCCCATTTTCCCCCATTACTGTTCCCAGCCCTGCCCACCCCTTACCTCCCACATTCAATCCCCCCACCCCGTTGTCTTTGTCCATAGGTCCTTTATACATTTTCCTGACCTGACTCTTCCCCTTCTTTCCCCCGTTATCCCCCTACCCTGCCCCTCATGTCACTGTCAGTTTGTTCATTATTTCCATGTCTCTGGTTCTATTTTGCTTGCTTGTTTGTTTTGTTGATTAGATTCCATTCTAAGTGTCTTTTCTTTTCTCAGTTCACTGTTTCTTTTAACTTGGTTTTAATTTGTTATTTAATTATTAAATTCCATTTAACTTCAATGTCAAGGACCATAGTATTTTTTTATCTAGAAATTCTATTACAGAAATTCTACACTATTTTCACTTCTAAAAATTCTTTTTAAATATGTCTGGTCTTTTTCCAAGATGTCTTTTTTTTCTTCCTTATATTTTATATTCCTTTGACTTTAGCAGATTCTTAAATAAATAATTAATTTAAATAAATAATTTAAGATGTATTTATTATATATCTCTATTAAACTACTACATTATCTTTTTTATTTTTTGGTGATAACATTTACATTCTACTCTCTTAAGAAATTTAAATTACATAGTACAGTGTCATCAACTATAGTCACCATGTTTTACATTATACCCTCATACCTATTCATTTTATAGTTGTTTGTACCCTTTTAACCTTTTCCTATTTCTCCCAACCCCCAACCCCCGGAGACCACTTTTCTATTCTCTGTTTCTATGAGTTTTACTTTTTTATTTTTTTTAAATATTTTATTTATTTATTTTTAGACAGAGGGGAAGGAATGAAGAATGGGAGAAACATCAGTGGGAGGTTGCCTCTCACGTACTCCCAACTGGGAACCTGGCCTGCAACCCAGGCATATGCCCTGACTGGGAATCAAAGCAGTGACCCCTTGGTTTGTAGGTCAGTGCTCAATCCACTGAGCCACACCAGCCAGGGCAAGTTTTACTTCTTTCTTTTTTTTTTTTAAGATTTTATTTATTTATTTTCAGAGAGAGGAGAAGGGAGGGAGAAAGAGCAATGTATGGTTGCCTCTCACATGGCCCTCAGTGGGGACCTGGCCCGCAACCCAGGCATGTGCCCCAACTGGGAATCGAACCAGGACCCTAAGTTTTACTTTTTAAAAAAGATTTTACATATAAGTGATACCATGCAGTATTTTCGTTTCTCTCTCTGACTTATTTTACTTAGTATAATGCCTTTAAGATCCATCCATGTTGTCACAAATAGCAAGATTTCCTTCTTCCTCATAGCTTAAATATATTTCATTGTGTATGTGTGTGTTTGTGTGTATACACATGATATATACATGAGATTGCAGATATCTCTTCAATGTTCTGTTTTCATTTCCTTTGGATATATACGCAGAAGTGGGACTCCTGGATTATATGGTAGTGCTATTTTTAATTTTTTGAGGAATCTTTATACTGTTTTCCATAGTGACTGCACTAATTTACATTCCTACAGTATGCAGATTTTCCTTTTTCCACATTCTCACCAACATTTATGTCTTGTCTTTGATGACAGTCATTCTAAGAGATGTGAGGTGTTATCTCACTGCAGTTTTGATTTGCATTTTCTTAATGATTAATGATGTTGAGAACCTTTTCATGTACCTGTTGGCCAGCTGCATGTCTTCTTTGGAAAAAAATGTTCAGGTCCTCTACTCATTTTTTGAATCAGATTGTTTTGTTGTTGTTATTGTTATTGAGTTGTATGAGTTCTTCAGGATATTAACCCCTTATAAGATATATGATTAAAAAATATTTTCTCCCATTTGTTAGGTAGCCTTTTCATTTTGTCTATGGCTTCCTTTGCTCTAAAGAAGCTGTTTAGTTTGATTTAGTCTCACTTGTTTATTTTTGTTGTTGTTAACTTTGCTTCTGGTGTCAAATCTAGAAACTCATTGCCCCAACCAATGTCAAGGAGCTCATCCTGTGCTTTCTTGTAGGAGAGTTACATCCAAGTCTTTAATTCATTTTGAGTTGATTTTTGTGATGGGTATAAGACAAGGGTCCACTTTAATTCTTTTGCATGTAGTAATCCAGCTTTCCCAACACCATTTGTTGAAGAGACTATTCTTTCATATACTCTTGGCACCTTGGTCATAAATTAATTGACCGTTTGTGCATTGCTCTATTCTGGGCTCTCTATTCTGTTCTTCCATTGGTCTACATGTTTTTATGCCAATGCCATCATGTTTTGATTACTGTTGCTTCAAAATACAGTTTGAAATTAGGAAGTGTAGTACCTCCAACTTTGTTCTTCTTTCTCAAGGTTGCTTTTGCTATTTAGAGACTTTTGTGGTTTCACACAAATTTTAGGATTATTTTTTCTATTTCTGTGAAAAGTGCCATTGGAATTTTGATAGGGATTTCATTGAATCTGTAGGTTACTTTCAGCAGTAAAAACATTCTGACAATATTAATTCTTCAATCCATGAGCATGGAATATCCTTCCATTTATTTGTTTTTCTTCAATGTCTTCCATCAGTGTCTTAGAATTTTCAATATAGAGATCTCTTATCTCCTTGGTTAAACTTATTCTTGGGTATTTTAATTTTTTGATGAAATTGTAAATAAATTGTTTTCTGAATTTCTCTTTCTGATAATGTTATATAGAGATGTAACTGTGTATAGAGAGGCAATTAATTTTATTTATTTATTTTTAAATCCTTACCCAAAGGTATGTCCATTGATTTCAGAGAAAGAGAGAGAGAATATCAATGTGAGAGAGAAACATTGATAGGCTGCCTCCTGTATGTGCCTTGAGCAGGAATCAAACCTGCAGATGTTCCCTGACTGGAACTCAAACACACAACCTTTCGGTTCGCAGCCCGCACTCAATCCATTGAGCTACACCAGCCAGAGCTCAACCTTTTGGTATATGGGATGACACTCCAACCAACTTGAGCCAACTGGCCAGAGCCTGCAATTGATTTTTATATATTAAATATTTTAAGTATTTTTTATTGATTATGCTATTACAGTTTTCCAAATTTTCCCCTTTATTCCCCCTCTGCCCTGCTCCCCCAACCCTCCAGCATTCCCACTCCTTAATTCATGTCCATGGGTTGTACATAAAAGTTCTTTGAGCCCTCTGTTTCCTGTACCATTTTTTATCTCTCCCTGTCTATTTTATGCCTACTAATTATGCTTCTTCTTCCCTGTACTTTCCCCCCCATTCCTCCCTTCCCCTCCCCACTGAAATCACTCCATGCAATCTCCATTTCTCTGATTCTGTTCCTGTTCTGGTTGTTTGCTTGGTTTTTGTTTTTGTTGTTTTTCTTTTCTTTTAGGTTCATTTGTTGATAGTTTGAGTTTGTTGTCATTTTATTGTTCATATTTTTTATCTTCTTTTTCTTAGATAAATCCCTTTAACATTTCATATAATAAGGGCTTGGTGATGATGAACTCCTTTAACTTGACCTTATCTAGGAAGCACTTTCCAAGGCACTCTCATGTACGACTGGGAGTTTCTCCGCCGCTGCAACTGCTGTAGTCCACAGCCACCTCTGAGTCTCAGTTTTCCCCTTAAGTCAGCTCCTCCGAAGCAGCCTGCCAAGCTCCGCAGCCAACCCTGCCCACACAGTGCACTGCCTCACTGTGGTTTTTCTGAGTCGACCCGTGTGGTCCGCCACCTTACCAGTCTGGTTGTTCTGGTTGATTTTTTGTTTAATTCCTTGGTTGTCAGAGTTCCATGCAGTTTGATCTTCTGGCACTTTTGGTTGTTTGTTGATTTTAGATTGGTTGTTATCTTCCTTTTGGTTGTGTGAGGAAGCGAAAGGTTTCTACTTACGCCTTCGTCTTAGCCGGACCTATATATATTGATTTTATGTCCTGCAACTTTAGTGAATTAGTTAATTCTAACAGTTATTTGATGGACTCTTTATGGTTTTCTGTGTATAATACCATGTCATCTAGAAATAAAAACAATTTTAATTCTTCTTTTCTGATTTATATATGTTTTATTTCTTTTTCTTGCCTAATTTTTATGACTATGACTTCCAGTACTATTTTGAATAAAAATGGCAAGAGTGGACATCTTTGTCTTGCTCTGATCTTAGAGGAAAAGCTTTCAGCTTTCACCATTGAGTGTGATGTTAGCCATGCACTTGTCATGTGGCCTTTATTTGTTGATGGATATTGTCTCTATACCCAAATGCGCTGTTGTGTTTCAGCTTCTATTGCATTTACAGTCACTCTAATCTGTAATTCCTTTCTTCTACTAACTTTGGGCTTAGTTTGTCCTTATTTTTCTAGTTTCTTGAGGAGTAAATTTCAATTGTTTGTTTGGGCTCTTTCTTTTTTCTTAATGTAGACATTTAAGACAATTCAACTATCTTAAGTTCTGGGGAATCTCTCCTATTTCTGGGATCTGCACATTCTCATAAACAGTGGATTGTGTTCTTCTTTACTTTGTAATTTTTTATTATGAGGTTACCTTCACTGAATTTTTGCAATTAGTCTATATAATATAAGTTGAATATATGTTCCTCCAGAAAGGTTTAACATGTTTCTTTTAGGCTACCCAAGGGCTTAGGAACAAATTTTATTTTAATTTATCAAAATCAGTAATTTCCAAAACACATGTATAATATAAATTTGAACTGTAAACTTACTCATGGTATGGACTTCCCCCACCCCCCACACACATTGAGCCCAAGTTATATCTACGTTAATGAATGAGGTTTTATCAAAGACATGCAGATGGATACTTACCAATATGTTACCAATTATCAAATATTTACTTTCTTCTAAGTCCTATGATGCTTTACATACTGCATAAGTTTAGGATGTAAGTTCAACTTCTGTGACCAAGTCTTAAAATTACATTGGTGAAGGCAAGATAAAAATGTAAAATTCAAGTCTGACTTAAATGCCATCTCTGCTCTGGATAGGTACTAAGGTTTCAGGATTCTATCTTGTGTTCAGTCATCACTAGGGTATTACTATCATTTCATTGTCCAAGGTGACCTGACACTATGTCTACATTCTAGTAAACAACAAGGAGGGGAGTGAGAATGGGTTACAATTCAAAATTTGTACACATCAGTACCATTCACATCTAATTGGTTAGAACATAATTATATGCTCACACCAACCTGCAAAAGAAGCTGAGAAATGGAGTTTCTTTTCGGGGGTGCCATGTTCCAGCTAAAAAATGGTGTTCCTATGTCTGTAGAAAAAGAGGTAAATAAACATTAACGGCAACCACCAGATTGCCATGCCTACATCATATCAGTTTAATCTTTACAGCAAGCCTATGAAATACACATTGTATCTAAGGAAAAATAATTTACCCAAGGCAATATTTACTAGAGAGTAGTTGTGACTAAAAATCAGATATCTGTGACTTCAAAATTTATCACAACACTGTTGAAGGTCATGTCTAAACGCATAGGTGGCTACATTTGTTTAGTATTCGCTGTCAAAATATCAAAGTAGACTTGGACCCAATAGCAGGACCAAGCCTAATATGAGGCAAATGAGATGCCAAGAATATGACATTTAAAAAGGAACTCACGGCCCCACACAGTGTGGGTCAGTTGGTTGGAGCATCATCCTGTAAACCAAAAGGTCACAGGTTTGATTCCTGATTAAGGTACCTGCCTATGTTGCAGGTTTGGTCCCCAGTCAGGGCACATACAGGGGGCAACCAATTGATGTTTCTCTCATATCGATGTCTCTCTGTCTCTCTGTCTCTCTCTCTCCCTCCCTCCTTCTATCCCCTTCCTCTCTCTGGAATAAAAAAATGGAGAGTTTTTCTTTTAAAATAATAAAAATAAATTAAAAGGCGTTCACTTTCAAGGTTGTGCAAACATCCACAATCCTGAAGGTAAGTACCTCCTTAAATTTTGTTCCCTAGGAAATTCACTTGCTTTACCCTACTACAAGCTCTACCC
>PVJI01032755.1:0-12073 GCA_004026765.1 Micronycteris hirsuta
TTTTTTGCTTGGCTGCTTTCCCCTTAGAGAGTCCCTTTGATGGTAAGCACTAAGTCCCATTCATCAGGTTGTTCTTACTGCCAGGCGTGGAGGAGGTGCAGCAAAACATTGCTGAGTGAATGAATGAACCAATGAGTATTTACAGAGAGGGCCACGGCTTCCTCTGGGGAAATTCTGCCCGAGGGCCTCTGTGGAGCCCAGAACTGAGTCTGGCTTGGACAGGCGTCACAGGGAGGGTGGCTCTTCCCGGCCTGCAGGCAGGGTGTCTGTGTTTTCTGTTTGGGCCGTTTCTTGCATCATCTCAACAGTCTCTTTGAACCTCCTTCAATACTTCCAGGGAAGGATGCATTTTCTCAAGATGTAAAAAAAGAGTAATTTAAATAAGTGGAAAGGAAAATGCATTTTAATTGCATTATTATACTGATTTATGTCTCCTGCCCCCCTTGAAAAAGTGCTTTTTCACAGCGTGGAAGCACATTAGGGCTGGGAATTGAGACTGATTGTTGCAGAGAGCTGCTGAGAGGCAATGGGCTTTGTTCCTACAGCTCTCAAAGCAGGTGGGTAAACAGGTCTGTTTTCTGCTCTCTGCAAGGCCAGATAGGGTTTCATGAGCTCAGGGACCACAGCCGCAATGTCTGTCTGCCCATCCCCTCCTCCCGAACATTCCCAGGCTGGTGGGGCCCCTTCCGTGCATCCATCTGTCTCAGCACTGGTGGTCTTGGGTCCTACCTACAATTTTTTGCTTGGCTGCTTTCTCCCTAGACAGTCACTTTGATGGTAGGCACTACGTCCCATTCATCAGGTTATTCTTACTGCCAGGCGTGGAGGAGGTGCAGAAAAACAGTGCCTGACACATAGTAGGTGCTTAGGAAGAATCTGTTCCACGCGTACACGAATGCATAACAGAGAGAGGTAGGACTGGACGCAAGGCTGGGGGTCCAAGATGGTAGAGTCCCTTCCACAATAACATCCTGTGCCATGTAACTGTAGGGAGAGGAGGAAAGGACCGCGCATCTGCAGGACTCTTCTGGGGTGCCAAGTGTGGGGTGGCCACTGGACACATTTTCTTGCTCAATCTTCATAACTACCCTGTGGGTAAGTCCAGTTTGCACATCAGCAGACTAACTCAGTAGCTCGCCCAAGGTCTCAATGTACAGAGGGCCCTGGTCAGTGTGAGGAATGGATTCCAGCATTCCGGCTCTTTCCTCCTCCCCGTCAGGCTCTTTTAAACAATAACTGCCCCACATTGAACAGCTACTATGTGCAGGCACCAAACGAGCCACTCTCCAAATTGTCTCAGTATCTGGCACACAGAGGGTGTCAGGTGAATGGAAGTAGTTACTGTCACTAAGGATCCTCACAACATCCTTACAGGGTGTCCCGCCTGTGTCCCGCCTATGGCCCACCGGCGGCATGCAGCTCAGGATGGCTATGCATGTGGCCCAACACAAAATCGTAAATTTACTTACAACATTATGAGATTTTTTTGGTGATTATATGTCTCGATGTGTTTAATGTGTGGCCCAAGACAACTCTTCTCCTTCCAGTGTGGCCCAAAGACGCTAAAAGGTTGGACACCCCTGGCAGGAGGAGGTATTGTTAATTTTACCAGTGTAAGCCCATGCCTGCTCCACCTCACTGGAGCATGGGTTCTGGCTCAGCAGTGCTGAGAGCGGCCTGCATCCCGCGTGTCTGACAAGCCTGATCCTGCTGGATCGCACTGAGTGGGGAACGCAGATAACAGAGCTGAGGCTCAGAGGGAGGAACTAACTTGCTGCGGACGCCCAGCTGGAGGCAGGAGGAAGCTCTCACGTCCTCCTGCATCTCGGCTTCTGAGACAGGTGGCAGCAGCCCCGAGGGTGCGCCTCCGGCCTGTGCCGTCCACACAGTCGGGGCACACTCTGCGCGGCGGGCACGGTGCTCGGGCAGATCTGAACTTCTGCGGAACTGCTCCTCTGTCTCTGTCTGGTTGTTATCTTTTATTCTGTGGCCACTTTTTGCTTTTCTTTCTGTTAACAGCTTCATCGAGACATAAGTCACGTAGCATATCATTTGTGGTGTGTGAGCCAATAGTTCTCAGCGCAATCACAGAGCTGTTCAACCACCACCTCTGTCAATGTTAGAGCGCTTCCCCACCCTGGAAAGAAGCCCTGAACCCTGAAGGTGCTCCCCTCCAGCACCTCTAGCTCTAGTATAATGTCACCAATACTGGACTTTCTATCTCTACCGACTACACGTTCTGGGCACTCATATACATGGAATCATAGAACATGGTCTTTTGAGACTGCTTCTTGTGCTTAGCATAGAGTTCTCAAGGTTCACCCATGCTCTGGCATCAGTACTTCCTTCTTGCTAATGGTTGAATAATATTGCATTACATGGACATGTCCAATTTATCTCTTCATCTGTTAATGGACAGGTGTTTGGTTTGTTTTCACTTTTTAGCTATTATGAATAATGCTACTTGAATATTTGCATTCAAGTTTTTAGGTGGACATATGCTTTCCTTCTCTTGGGCATAATGCAAATAGGAGTGGGATTTCTGTGTCAAATGATAATTCTGTGTTTAACTTTTTGACCAACTGCCACATGGTTTTCCGAAGTGGCCATACCATTTACATCCCCCCAGCAACGAGAAAGGTTCTGAGTTGTGTGCATCCTTGTCAACACTTGCTGTTAGGACTTTTAGGTTTTAATCATCCTAGTGGGTGTGAAGTGGACATTACAGTATCTCAATTATTGGAGCACAAACGTTGCTTTCTATAGTAGCTGCCCTCCAGCTGTACTAGGTGGACCTCCCCTTCTTTCCAGATGACAACGCCTGTCCCTCATCAACGTGTGAACTAGACTGTACAACTTTTCAGCTACTTCTAGTTGTTAGAAGTATCTTATTCCAGTATTAAAGACTCGGTCCTGTTCACTTGAAAAATGCAGACTCATGTCTGATTCCAAACTCTCTCTCCCTCCCAGAGCTGTGTCTCTAAATGTTTTTGAGGGGGGTTTAGGGCGTGACTGTGCCATCAGCCATCACACTGGGGCAGGATGGTGAGGGGCTCGGAAAACCCCTTGGCGGGTAGAATGGGGACATGAGACAGACACCTGGCCCACCTGCCCCCTTCTTGCTTGCACGACCACTCCCTTAAGCCCTCAAGACAGTGAGGTTCTGATCAGCATCAAATAATGTTAGGAACAAAGCCTTGGGTCTGAGACAGAGTTCTGATCAAACTAGAGATAAGATCCAGGCCTCAGTGTGTTTCAGCTCCAGGTCCAGAAAAGCAGCAACGCTAGATGGACGATGCCGTGGCCGACATCAGGATCAGATGCCATGACTCCGACCCCTGCCCTGAGGGCTCCCCTACCAGCCCTGAGGCCCCCCGCCCCGCCCTGGGCAGCCCGCCTCTCTGCAGCTTTGGTCACTCCTAGTGGAGTCTCCTCCCTCGGTCCTGAAAGGTTCAGAGCAGGCCCCCCCAAGATGTGCTCCTTTGGCATGTGGGTTATTTTGAGCTGAAAGCAACCAAGACCCTGTGGGCCCAAGGTAAACTTTTACCTCTCCCTTAAAGATTTTAAACAGGAGGCTGTGCCTATAATAAGAGCAATTACCAGAAAAAACTTTTTATGACCTATCTACAGCACAGAGAAAACTCCTAATTACTGAGCACCTGCTCTTCTCGTTAAACTGTGAATGACCTTCTTCCCCTGTGATGTCATATAGACCTCATTTTCCCTTTCTGTCTCGGAGCCTCTCACATGTGGGGGGTACCCATGTGTGTGTGTTCCCATGTACATGTGTGTGGGTTCCCATGTACATGTGTGTGGGGTCCCCATGTGTATGTGTGTGGGGTTGCCATATAGATGTATGTGGGGTTCCCATATATGTGTGTGGGGTTCCCATGTATATGTGTGGAGCTCCCATGTATATGTGTGTGGGGTTCCCATGTATATGTGTGGAGCTCCCATGTATATGTGTGTGGGGTTCCCATGTATATATGTGTGGGGTTCCCATGTACATGCATGTGGACCCCCATGTGTGTATGTGTAGGGTTCCCATGTATATATATGGGGTTCTCATGTATGTGCATGTGGGACCCCCATGTATATGTATATGGATTCCCACACATGTATGTGTGGGGTTACCACGAATATGCATAAGGGGTTCCCATGTATGTGCATGTGGGGTCCACATGTACATGTATGTGGGTTCCCATGCATGCATGTGTGGGGGTCCTGTGTATGTGTGTGTAGGGTTCCCATATATATGTGTGTCATTAAATTTGGTTATTCTCTCCTATTAATTTGTCTCATGTAGATTTAATGATTAGACCAACTGAAAGACCCGAGAAGGATAAAATCCCCCCTCCCCCCCAGCCCCCAATAGTCTCAGTGGAGGAGATGAACTCAAAAGCTGGGACGAGATTAGCCTCTCCCAGTGGTCACTGTATGTGTCCAAAAGCTTAGGACCCCACATGTCTCATTTGTTTCTCTTCTTCCACTGACTGGGGGAGGGTGGGAGTGGCAAGGGTGAGGTGAGGAGTGGAACCGCAGAGTCCTGGAGCTTCGGGACCTGTGCGGAGTGACGCCCCCACTCCCGGGACTTGCTGAGCTGAGAACATGGGGACCTTTATTGCCTTTCCCTCTCAGTTTTGGACCCCGATGGTGAAACCCACCATGCCTCATTACTTCCCGTTCTGTGGGCCAGGGAGGAGGCCCCCAGTGCCCTTGGTGGGGTGAGGAAGAGCTGCTGTTCAGGAAACTCAGGCAGGGCAAACAAAGCAAGCAGTGACCTTGATGGTTGTAAATTTGAATGACGTTCAAATGAAAATGCATGGAAAGCATTTCTGAGTTGGGGGCCGTGAGTGCGGAAGCAGACACAGCATGCGGATGCAGGTGACTGGAAAAGCCCTGCAGATCAGCCCCGCCCTCTCTCACACCTCAGCGCCTGCGCACCCGGCCTGGGCAGGATCTCTCTGGCTTGGCTGTTTCCCGTGCCCTTTGTCAGGTCTGACACGGTGGCCGAGAGCGTTGCGACTGCACTCGTGCCGTCTGGCGTCAACCGCCTGCTCTTTCCTCACTGGCTGTGGGCCCTAAAGTTGCTGAGCATTTCCAAACTCTGGTTCTAGTCCTCATCCGTAAAATGAGAATATTCAAACTTGCCCTCCCTGTGGGCTTGTGGGGACTGAAAAAAAGACAATGCATGTGAGCAATAACAAAATGCCATAGATTGGGTGGCTTGTAAACAACAGAAATCTTTTTTCACAGTTCTGGTGCAAAAAGTCCGAGTCAAGGTGCCAGCAGATTTGGTGTGGTGTAGGCCTGCTTACCAGTTCGTAGATGGCTGCCTTCTCACTGTCCTCGCGTGGCAGGAGTGGGGAAGGACCTCTCTCGGAGTCCTTAGATAAAGGCACAGTCCCACTTATGGGGGCTCTACCCTCGTGGTTTAATAACCCCCGAGGGCCGCAACTCCTAATAACAACACATTGTGGGCCAGGATTTAATATCTGACACAGCATTCCCTAACAGTATACCTTATTTGGAGTTTATACAAATCGTGTTTAATTCTTTCCCCACTTACTTCATCACAATTGTCTCTCAATGAATAATTTAATACACAAATTTAAATCGCTGCCTTCTCTAATTGCAGAATAAAAACTTATTTCCCGGTGTAGAGGAAGCCAGTCAGCAGCGGGGAGAGAGGCTGTGTGGAGAGCGGTGGTGGGTGCCCTGGGAAGCTTCCTCCCCTGGCTGCCTGTCTCTCCCACCGTCGCACCGAGCTGGCCTTCGGCCCAGGACCTCTGCCTGCCCAGCCACGCAGACCACGCCAGCCAGGGCGGAGATGCAGCGGGAGGTCTCAAGCTTGAAGACATCTGGTCTAGAGCTACATTATAAAATTCAAATACAGCTCGATTCAGGCAGCACAATAGTACCAAGAAGGAAAGCTTTAAAAAGCTCTGCATTGGGTTTAGCTCTTAAAAGTAGTGGAAGTACTTTGAGTTTTGTTTAAATATTTAATATAAACTTATTCAGAAGGAAAATCACAAATTACCACTGCCCATTGCAGAACGAAGACCCCTGGAATTGTATGGTTTGAAAACCCAGAGAGGCAGGAAAAGAATTTTTAAATGTTCATTTTGAGTTAACATCTCAGCATGTCAATTTATGATGTCATTCAATTTATGATGTCATAAGTGCAATGAATGGACTATGAGTATCTCCTACTCTTACCATGTTTTGTGACATCCCGCAGCTTTCTTAAACAAGTGTCACATAGACATCTACACAAGTCACTGCTGTCATCAGGTGAGTAAAGACGAGCCATGAAACACACAAAAGGGAACCTGGCACCTAAATCCAGAGCCAAGTATGGTTACATCTTGCCTCATGGAGGGCCTTCGCCTCCGTTAATCAACCAGCTAACCAAAACCTCTTTGTTCAGTTCAAAAATCTGAATATTCAAGCCCTGGCTGGTGTGGCTCAGTGGACTGAGCGCGGACTGTGAACCAAAGGGTCGCTGGTTCCATTCCCAGTCAGGGCACATGCCTGGGTTGCAGGCCAGGTCCCCAGGGGGGGACACATAAGAGGAAACCACACACTGATGTTTCTCTCCCTCTCTTTCTTTCTCTCTTCCCCTGTCTCTAAAAATACATAAATAAAATCTTTTAAAAAAAGTCTTAATCATTTTACACACGGCATCTTAATTTTAAAAGTGCTTCTGTGTCCTAAGAAATGGTTCCATAGTTTCCTCTTAATTAGATACGACTTTCTTATTAGAGGGAAAGAGAAGGTCTCATTGGATGAGCCGTTCCTAGCTTCCTCCCAGCAGGCTCTCAACCACCAGGGTGTGTCCTGGCCTCTCTTCTGGGATCTGGGAGAGGCATCAGGTCCAGCTATCAGGGACTGGCTGCTTTTCAGCCAAGGGCTGGAGTCTCAGACGCCTCAGTGACAACACAGACAGTGCCTCCTCCAGCCCCATTGCTCTGTGGTACCTCCAGTGCCCCCCGCCTGTCCTCTTCATTCTACGAGAGGGGAGGGAGTTTATCCATTATGCTGCAGTCAGTTGCCTGGGACCTGGTCTTCCCCTCACCCCTCCCTTCTACCAGCATCTTGCAATGCCTGGCTCTTTCCCTGTTCTTACTTGCTTTTGTTTCTCTGTACCTTGAAATGATTTGGCTTGATCCTGATTCTCCCCTGCCCCCCTCATGGCGGCTTATTGTCTCTGAAGCCATACCCTTTACCATGATATATTTAATTATAAGTGTCCGTCCTGGAAGGAGACAGATCCCCCAAGTGGACAATATTAATAATCATAAATTTCACACCTGGCACACACAAATGCTCACTCTTTGTCTACATAAACATACACATTTAATCTTAAACATATAATATTATAAATATATGAGAAAATATATAAGCATAATTACTTATTGGTATCTTTTTCATTTAAGTGCCTTCATCTTTAGTAGTTAAACAATTTTTTTTCAAGCTGGATCTAAGTGGTAAAATCAGTTCCTACTTGTTTGGAATAGCCTTGCCGTGGAACACTGGCCTAGCTGCGTGTCGTGTTGTGAGTTGATAGCTGCATTCCCTCAGCACTTTGATGATCTGGCTGCATAGTCCTCTTACCCTTGTGGATGCTCTTGTTGATGCTGTACCAGTTAAATTAGTATTATTTTGTAGGAAATCTGTATTGTGAAGCCTATGCCAGTAACAATAATGGTAATAATTGTTACTAGTTACTAGTAAGATTTTCTCTATATCTTGGGTGTTCTGTAATTTTGCTATGATTTGACTAGGTTTAGGTGTATTTAGATTTCTTTTCTTCATACTTATTATGGTTCTTAAATCTGAGAAGCCATGTCTTCATCAATTCTGGAAAATTCCCAGCCATTATTTGTTATAATTTCTTCAAATATTACCTCCTTCATTCATTCTATCTTCTCCTTCTGGAAATCCTAGTGGATATAGGTGGACATTGCCATAATATCTTTGGCTCACTTAGATGCACTTTCTTATTTTTACATATTTTTGTCTGTGTGTGCCCAATCAGTGGAATTTCCTCAAAGTCAACTCAGTTCACTACTTCTCTGTTTCACTTTGTCTAGTGTTATTTTGCTAAACCTGTCTCCAGTTTTTTTAAACATTATTTTAATGTTTGAATTTTTAAAAAAGCTTTATTGAGATGTAATTTACATACCATACAATTTACCAATTAAAAGTGTACAATCATGTGGTTTATAGTATAAATAGCTGAATTTTTTTTAAAAGATTTTATTTTTATTTATTTTTAGAGAGAAGGGAAGGGAGGGAGACAGAGAGGGAGAGAAACAGCAATGTATGGTTGCCTCTCACATGGCCCTCACGGGGACCTGGCCCGCAACCCAGGCATGTGCCCTGACTGGGAATCAAACCAGGACCACCTGGTTCCCAGCCCGAGCTCAATCCACTGAGCTACACCAGCCAGGGCCTTAAATGGCTGAATTTTTATTGCCCAGGAATTCCACTTGTTTATTTAAAAATTTTGCCTGCTTTTTTTCTTTCATAGTGCCTTGTTCTTTTCTTATGATCCCAATTCCTTTACTTTTAGGTTATTATTTTAAACACACTTATTTGTAATCTGTATCAGGTTGTCCTACCATCTGAAGCTCTTGTGAAAGGGGGAGACTTTCCCCCCTTTTAACTGTGTATGTTTGCTGTCTGTCACTCAAGGTGGGCTCGGTCCTCATCTGCTTTTTAATTTTGAGCTTATCTTCAGTGGGCATTTCTGTGTTGGACGCATCTGCGGTGTGGGATGCAATTGTGTCCTTCTGCAACGCTTTTATTCCCTCTGTCCGGGGCCCTGGGGATGTTACCAGCTGGTAACAAATTTCTATGATAATCCGTCATCTTGGGGGTTTCTGGATTATACTGATTGTATAAATTTTAACTTTAAAGCAATGTCAGGTATGGGGCTGTGATGATAAAGTCACAGGAGAGGATTTTTATTCCCATCCAGATCTCAGGCAGAGGCAGACAGGTGCCCTCCTTTTCCCCTGTACTTATGAGTAGATTTTTTCCTAGTCTGCACTATCCGCAAGAGTCTAGTCCTTTGATGGTCCTCGCTTCATGTGAGCGTCTGACCTTCATTTCTTTACTTTGCCTGGGCTGATGGTCTCATCTCACAGTGTCCCCAGATGACCATTAAAACCCAAGCCCTGCATATGTCCAGTGGAAGTCATACGTAAGAGTGTCCGTAGCAGCTTTATTCATAATAGTTCCAAACAGGAAACAACCCAAATGACCATCGACAGTGGAATTGATAAGTAAATAGTGGTATAGTTCTACAAGGAAATACTGCACAGGAATGAAAAAGAACAAATTGCTGATACGTGCAATGGCAGGGATGAATATCACGGACAAGGTATTGAGTAACAGAAACCAGATGGAAAAGCATAGCCAAATGTATGATTCCATCCTTCTAGAATTCCAGAACAGGCAAAACTGACCTTTGCTGATGAGTCAGATGGTTACACCTGTGGTTGAGAGTGACTGAGGAGGGGCATGAGGGGCCTGTGAGGGAGATACTCTGTATCTTGATCTGGGTGGAGGTTCCATGGTTGTCCACATTCATAAAAATTTGTTAAGCTCTACATTTAAGGACTGTACACTTTGCTATAGGCTAATCATACCTCAATAGAAAGTAATCAAATAAACAAAAACTAAGCCCCCCAAAGCAGCCCTAAGGTAGCTAACATGTTTGCCTCTTTGGTTTTGAGTTCCTCTGCTCCTGGGCCCTGGCAAATTGCCTTTCGTCTTTTGTGAGTTCAGCTGAGAACGTAAGAGAATCCTTGTGATCTGTTTCCCAGCATTCCTGCTGTGTCTCTGAGGATGGCCCCAGCGTCTACCACGTTGCAGACCTGAAAGCCTTCGGCCTCCTGTCTTAAACCACTTGTGTGTGCGTGTAGCAGCTGCATCCAGCAGAGCACAACATATTTTTGGCATAGGTTTTTCTTTATCTAGGTGTTCACAACGAATAACACTGGGGCAGATACACGTTCAGGAAGAGCCCCTGATGTGGGTCCTTTTAGTTACGTGAGTGTAGCCTGCCAGCGACCTGGTGAGAGGGCCCAATAGAGCCTGATGTGACCTGTTGGAAATGAGCCCCATCAGTGCTTCTTGTATTCAGAGCTGCTCTGTATTCAGAGAAAAGGTATGCAAATTCGCATAGGGGCCAGGGAGTCTTCTGTGGGGAAGACATTGAGATTCTGGTCACTACCATTAAGAGGTTCAGCTGTACTAGACCTCTGATGGATTGGGATGATCTAATCTGAGGTCTTCCGGTAAGAACAGTGACATCCTCTGCGGAGTCTGGACTGGTGACCCAGGCTCAAAAGAGGGGTCTGAGGTATCACAGAGGAGCCACTTCTGACATGGGTATGGTTGAGGTGAGCAGCCCTTCACGACGCAGCCTCCCTTCCATTAGAGCAGTAATGGAAGAGTACTGTGCACACGTCAGCTTTACCTACAGGACTGCGGTGAGCTCCGGTGCTCCCACGGCGTGTGCAGGGAACTGTCACAATAACACAGCATCACCTCTCCTGAGGACAGGGCTCTACTGGTTGTGTGGGACCAGCTATTCGGAGCAGCCCTGCCAGGCAGCAACACACTCAGTGACCAGCAAAAACTGGGGCTTCCTGGTGGACAGGTCAGACATTCCAGTGCTCACTCTGCCCGGCCTTCAGAAGTGGAACTGAAGCCCTCAGGTTGAATAAACTCCAGTGTGATAGGCTCAAAGGTATGCATAACTAAAAACGACTCATAACTTGCTTTTCTCTACTATAGAGGGTAAAAAGCGGGCTCAATTTCTCTGGTTCCTTGCAGTTAGGGGTGGTCATGTGATCTAGCTCTAGCCAACAGAATGGAGGCAGAATTCCCATTCCAAGTGACGAGACTAAATCTCTTTGCCCTTTGCTCTCCCCTCTTCTTACCTGGAGAGAAAGCAGATTTTCTGTGGGCACGAGAATGGATCACAAACTAAGGATGCTGAGCCAGGAGCCTGGATCTTTGAGGACATCCCAGAGCACTGTTCCAGCCCTGGACTGCCTGACTTTGGATTTTTTATTATGGGAGTGAAATATACTCTCTTTGTATAAGGCACTATAGGCTGGGTTTTCTGTTGCTTGCAGTGGAACCCATTCATCTTTTTAAAAATTACTTTAAAATTATTGTTGACATATAATATTACATTAGTTTCTGGTGTACAACACAATGGTCAGACATTTACATACCTTATACAGCGATCCCTGTGATAAGTCAGGTGGCCGTCCGTCACCACATTACGGTATTATTGACTCTTCTCTCTGCCCTGTGCATCACATCCCCGTGACTTACTGGACTTCTTTTAACACTAGCCGTTTGTACTTCTTACTCCCCTTTACCTTTTTCGCCCATCCTCCCACCCACTTTCAGCTGGCAACCCATCGGTTTATTCTCTGTGTCTGTGCGTTTGTTTCTGTTACGTTTCGCTTATTTATTTGTTTTGTTTCTTAGATGCACTGAGTTCCACTGTTAAGTACTGCCAGGGAGGGGCCAGAGAGTGTCCACGCTGCAGTGCTTACTAACAAGGGCTCGCAGCTGCCCAAGTGGTTAATTGGAAAAATGAAGGAAACGTGTCAGCGTTTGTAAGCTCAGCCGCTGGTGTGGACCAGACGGTGTTAGGCATTATCTCGTCATTCTGAAAGCAGCGCGGTGACAGAAGTGGGGCAGGTGTGATCCGCACTCGATGCCCTTGGAGACTAAAGCCCAGGGACATTCGATGAGGGATTCCCTCATTATAACAGTAATGCAGGCACACTGTACAAACAGTGGGAAACACAGAAAAATCTAAAGAAGAAATTACTTGAATTCCCTTCTGTGGAACATTTTAATGCATTTCATCATCGTCTTTTTCCTTTGTGTGAGCAGACAGCCATGCACACACTTTTTTTTTTTAATTACTTTATTGTTGTTCAATTACAGTTATTTGCATCCTCTCCCTCCCCTCCCCCCTCCCCCCTCCCCCCAGCCTCCCACCTCCCCCTTAGCTCCCTCCATGTGTCCTCTA
>PVJI01032756.1:0-11892 GCA_004026765.1 Micronycteris hirsuta
GGGGAGAGGATGCAAATAACTGTAATGGAACAAAAGTAAAATAAAATTAAAAAAAAAAGACTGTTAGCTGATTTCTCAAAAGAAACCTTACAGGCAAGAAGGGGCTGAAAAGAAGTATTCGAACTCATGAAAGGCAAGGACCTACATCCAAGATTACTCTATCCAGCAAAGCTATCATTTAGAATGGAAGGGCAGGTAAAGTGCTTCCCAGATAAGGTCAAGTTCAAGGAGTTCATCACCAAGCCCTTATTATATGAAATGTTAAAGAGACTTGTCTAAGAAAAAGATTAAAAAAATATGAACAGTAAAATGACAGCAAACTCACAGGTATTAACAACCGAACCTAAAACAAAAACAAAAACAAACTAAGCAAACAACTAGAACAGGAACAGAATCACAGAAATGGAGATCACATGGAGAGTTATCAGCAGAGGAGTGACTATGGAGAGAGGGGGAAAAGGTACAGAGAATAAGTAGCATAAATGGTAAATAGAAGATAGACAGGGGCAGATGAAGAATAGTATAGGAAATGTAGAAGCCAAAGAACATATGTATGACCGATGGATATGAACAAAAGGGGGGGAATGTGGGTGGGAGGGGGTGTGCAGGGCAGAGGGGAATTAAGGGGGAAAACTGGGACAACCATAATAGCATAATCAATAAAATATATTTTAAAAATTATATATTTTGGAGATCAAACCCTTGTCCAAGGTATCATTGGCAAATATATTTTCCCATATGGTTGGTTCCCTTTTCATTTTGCTGATGTTTTCTTTAGCCATGAAGAGGCTTTTAATTTTGATGAAGTTCCATTTGT
The DNA here is from genome assembly GCA_004026765.1 of Micronycteris hirsuta. Classification (NCBI taxonomy): domain Eukaryota; kingdom Metazoa; phylum Chordata; class Mammalia; order Chiroptera; family Phyllostomidae; genus Micronycteris; species Micronycteris hirsuta. The sequence goes on from PVJI01032756.1 coordinate 818, forward strand.
TTATTCTTTCCTTTATGTTCCTTGCTCTAGGGGGATGTACTGGTGAAAATATTGCTGCACGGAATATCTGAGATTTTCCTGCCTATGTTCTCCTGTAGGACTTTTATGGTGTCGCAACTTATATTTAAGACTTTTATCCATCTTGAGTTTATTTCTGTGTATAGTGTATGTTGGTGGTTGCATTTCATTTTTTTTTGCATGTAGCTGTCCAGATCTCCCAAAACCATTTGTTGAAGGGGCTATTTTTAGTCCATTTTATGCTTTGCCCCCTTTGTTGAATATTAATTGACTATAGAGACTTGGGTTTATTTCTGGGCTCTCTATTCTCTTCCACTGATCTATGTGTCTGTTCTTATGCCAGTATCACACTGTTTTGACATATGGACAAAGCCAAAGGGGATAGGTTCGAGGGGGGAGGGGGGAGGGGGGGATAGGGGGCATGGGGGGTGGAAATGGAGACAACTGTATTTGAACAATAATTAAAAACATTATAAAAATTTGAAAAATAAAAATGAAAAAATCTACAATCTTATTGCCCAGAAATTTTAAAAAATGCAAATTAAAACCACAATGAGGTACCACCTCTGACCTTTGACAATGGCTATTATCAATAAATCCACAAATGACAAGTGCTGGTGAGAATGTGGAGAAAAGAGAACCTTGTGCACTGCTAGTGGGAATGCAGTTTGTTGCATCCATTATCAAAACAATAAGGAGGCTTCTCATCAAATTAAAAATGAACTGCCTTGTGACCCAACTATTCCACTTTTGGTCATTTATCCAAAGAAACAAAAAACAGTAATTCAAAAAAATATATGCACCCCTATGTTCATTGCAGCATTATTTACAATAGTCATGCTATAAAAGTAATACAAGTGTCCATCAATAGATGAGTGGATATAAAAGATGTAGTACATATATAATGAAATATTATGTGGCCATAAAAAAGAATGACCGCCCCCCCAGAAAAATGAATGAACATTTACCATTTCTGATAACATGGATGGACCTGGAGAGTATTATACAAATATCATGTGATTTCACTTATATGTGGAATCTAAAGAACAAAAAAACAAACAAATAAAATTGAAACAGACTCATAGACACAGAGACCAGACTGGCTGGTGGTTGCCAGATGGCAGAAAGTTTGAGGGACATGGTGAAAGAACTACAGGGATTAAGAAGTACCAATTTTAGTTACAAAATAGTCATGGGGATATAAATTATGGCATTGGGAATATAGTCAATAATATTGTGATTAACATGTATGACACCAATTGGGTTCTGGAAATATCAGGGGGAACACTTTGCAAAATATATGGTTGTCTAACCATTGTGCTGTACACAGAAAATCAAGATAAATTAATATTGAAAAAATTAAAGACAGACAAAAAAGAGTAAAGAAGGTTTAACTGAATTATGGGATCTCATATAAAGAAACAATCTCTGCATTACTGGAGTCCCAAAAGTAGAAGAAAGGGAGAGAGTCTATTTGAAAAAAGAATTGCTGTGAACTTGCTAAATTTGGCAAAATATTTAGACCTCCAAGTTCATGTAGCTAATAGATTGTCTGTGTATTCCAACATAAAATTATGTTCTCTGAGACACATTATAATAAAACATCCTGAAATCAAAAGCAAAGAAAAAATTTTAAAAGCACAAAGAGAAATTTCTTACTTATAAGGAAACTGCCATAAAACTATCTGTGGATTTCTTAACAGAAACTTTGCAGGCCCAGAGATAGTAGAAAAATATATTCAATGTGCTGAAAGGACAAAACTACCAACCAAGAATACTTTACCTGTCAAAAATGTCTTTCAGCCCGGCTGGTGTAGCTCAGTGGATTGAGAGCGGGCTGGGAACCAGAAGGTCCCGGTTCGATTCCCAGTCGGGGCACATGCCTGGGTTGCGGGCCAGGTCCCCAGTGAGGGCCATGTGAGAGGCAACCATACATTGCTCTTTCTCCCTCCCTTCTCCTCTCTCTGAAAATAAATAAATAAAATCTTAAAAAAAAAAATGTCTTTCAGAAATGAGAGATACAGACTTCCCCAAACAAACAAAACCTGAGGAAGCTTGTCATCACTAGAACTGCTTTACAAGAAATCCTGAAAAAGTTCTGATAACTGAAATAAGATGGCGCTAATTGGTAACATGGAATATATAAAAAATACTAGTAAATGTAAGAATATAATTCAAATTCAGATTACTCTAACGCCATAAGATGGTGGTGTGTTAATAACTTTAGTATAAAGGTTCAAAGGACAAAATTATTAAAATAACTGTAGCTGTAATAATTTGTTCATGGATACACATAATAAAAAGAGGTAAATCATGACATCAAAAACAGAAGCTATGGGGAAGGAGTAAAAGTGCAGGGTGTTTCTATGCAATATAAACTAAGTCATTATCATCTTAAAATAGAGTGTGTTATATGTATATATAACAAATTTTGTGTAAATCTCATGGTAACCACAAAGAAAAACCTACAATAGATACACCAATGATAAAGAGAAGTAAATCAAAACAAATGACTATGGAAAGTTACCAACTCACAAAGACAGCAAATAAAGAAGAAAAGTACAAGAGAACTTCATAGCAGCCAGAAAACAGTCAGGTGGCATTAGTAAATTCTTACCTTATAAGTAATTATTTTAAATATGTATGGACTAAATTTTCCGTTCAAAAGACATAGAGTACCTGAATGGGTTAAAAAATAAGACCCAACTATATACCGCATACAAGACATTCACTTCAACTTTAAGGAGACAAGTGGGCTTTAAGTGAAGGAATGTTAAATGATATTCCATGTAAATGGAAACCCAGAGAGTACTAGTTATACAGTTATATAAAACAAAATAGAGTTTAAGCCAAAAACTGTAACAAGAAGCAAATGTCATTTTACAATGATAAAGTGTTCAATTTATCAAGAGGCTGTGACAATTGTAAATATATATGCACTCAGCATCAGAGTACCTAATATATTAATAAAATGCTACTACATCTAAAGGGAGAATTAGAGAAATAGACAATAATTCAATAACAGTAGGTTACTTCAATACCCTTCTTTCAACATGGATAGATCATTCACACAGAAAATCAATAAGGATATCCTGTAGTTGAACTATACCTCATATTTGTGGACATAATAAAACATATACAGAATATTCCATCTAAAAGCAGCAAAATACACATTTTTCTCAAAAACACAGGGAAAATATGCCAGGATACATCATATGTTAGGTTATAAAACATGTTTCAGCAAATGTAAGAAAATTGAAATCATACCAAGTGTTTTTTTCTGATCACAAGGATATGAAACCAGTAACAGAAAACTGGAAAAATCACAAATATGTAGAAATTAAACGGGACACTCCTTAACAACCAATGTGTCAAAGAAGAAAACAAAAGGCAAAAAAGTTTTGAAACAAACTACAATGTAAATGCAATATATCAAAAATTTTGAGACATGGCAAAAAAAAAAAAAAGTCCCAAGAGAGAAGTTTATAGCAATAAATGCCTACATTTCAACAAATGACCAACCAGGCTTTACAACTCAAAGAACTAGAAAAAAGGACAAAGTAAGACCAAAGTTAGTAGAAGAAAAGAAGCAACAAAGATCAGAGCATAAATAAATAAAATCAAGTCCAGAAAAACAATAGATGAACAAAACTAAGAGCTGTTTTTTAAAAAGATAAAATAAAATTGCCCTGGCTGGTGTGGCTAAGTGAATTGAGTGCCAGCCCATGAACCAAAGGGTCGCTGGTTCGATTCCCAGTCAGGGCACATGCCTGAGTTGCAGGCCAAGTCCCCAGTAGGGGGCACACGAGAGGGAACCACACATTGATGTTCTCTCCCTCTCTTTCTCCTTCCCTTCCCCTCTCTCTAAAAATAAATAAAAATAAAATCTCTAAAAAAAGATTAAAAATTTGACAAACATTTCACTGAGTTACACTCATCTTGACTGGTATAACTCAGTTGGTTAGCTGTTGTTCCACAAAGCAAAAGGTCACCAGTTTAATTCTCAGTCATGGCACATGCCTGGGTTGCAGGTTCAGTCCTAGTTGGGACACACGTGAAAGGCAACTGATTGATGTTTCTCTCTCTCATCAATGTTTCTCTTTCTCTCTCTCTTCCCCTCTCTCCAAAAAAGTAAATAAATAAAAAGCATTTTTTAAAAAAGATAACGAAGAAAATGAGAAATTATAACTGAAAGAGAAGACATTAGAACTGATACCACAGAAATACAAAGGAACATAGAGACTACTATGAATAATAATATGCCAACAAATTGGATAACCTATAAGAAATAAATAAATTTCTAGAAACATATAATCTATCAAGACTGAATCAATAAGAAATACAAAATGTGAAGAGACCAAATATGAGTAAGGATATTGAAAGTATAATCAAACACTTTCCAACAAAGAACAGTCCAAGTTAAACTGCTGAATTCCACCAAACCTTTAAAGAAGAATTAACACCAATCCTTATCAAACTCTTCCAAAAATTGAAAACAAAATAACATTCTCAAATTCATTTTATGTTGCCAGCATTACGCTGATACCTAACCCAGATAAGGACACTACCAGAAAAGGAAACTAAACTATAGATCAATAGTCCTGATAAATATAGATGCAGAAATTCTCAACAAAATACTAGCAAACCAAATTCAATAGCACATTAAACATATCATACATTATGATCAAGTGGAATTTATACCTATAATACAAGGATGATTATTCAACATATGCAAACCAATAAATATGATACACCACATCAACAAAATGATAAAAATAATATGATCATCTAAACAGAAGCCAAAAAAAGCATTTGAAAAAAATTCAACATCCTTTCATTATAAAAAAATAAATCCCAAAAAACTGGGTATGGAAAGAATGTACCTCAACATAGTAAAGGCCATATATGAAAGGCCCACAACTAACATCATACTCAGTGGTGAATATTTGATTTGAAAGCTTTCCTGTTAATACCATAAACCACACAATTGTTCCATTCTTCACTACTCATAGTCAACATATTACTGGAAGTAATATCCACAGTAATTAGGCAAGAAAAAGAAAAGGGATTCAAGTCAAAAAGGAAGAAGTAAAATTATCTCTGTTTCCTGATGACATGATCTCATATATAGTAAACTCTAAAGACTTTGCCAAAAAAAAAATAATAACCTGTTAGAACTAATAAAACAACTTAAGTGCATTTCAGGATACAAAATCAACATTCAAAATTCAGTTGCAATTTTATATACTGTCAATAAGCTAAAGAAAAAATTAAAATCAACTTTACAACAAGATCAAAATATATAATACTTAAGAGTAAATTTAATCAAGGAGGTGAAAGATCTATGCACTGAAAAATACAAGATATTGATGAAATAAATTGAAGAAATAAATCAGTGAAAAGATATCCCATATTCATAAATCAAAAGAAGCGAGCTTATTAAAATACCCAGAGTACCCAATGCAATGTATCCCTACCAAAATTCCAATGACATCTGTCACAGAAATAGAAAAAACAACCTTAACATTTGTATAAAACTGCAAAAACCCTGAATAGCCAAGCATTACTGAGAAAGAAAAATAAAGCTGGATGCATCACAATTCTTGATTTTGAATCTTATTACAAACCCATAGTAGTAAAGACAGTATGATATCACCATGAAAAATAACACATAAGCTAGTGAAGCAGAATCAAGAGCACAAAAGTAAACCAATGTATATAGAGTCAACTAATATTTGACAAAGGAATCAAGAATACTTAATGGGAAAAAGATAGTCTCTTCAATAAATGGTGTTTTGAAAACTATACATTCACATGCAAAAAATGAAATTGGACCCATATGTTCCTCCACTCACAAAAATTAACATGAAATAAATCAAGCCCTGGCTGGTGTGGCTCAGTGGATGGAGCACCGGCCTGCAAACTGAAGGGTCGCTTGGTTCAATTCCCAATCAGAGCACATGCCTGGGTTGCAGGCCAGGTCCCCAGTAGGGAGCATGCAAGAAGCAACCACATATTGATGTTTCTCTGCCTCTCTCCCTCCCCTATCTAAAAGTAAATAAATAAAAATATTTTTTAAAAGAAATAAAGACTGAAATATATGACCTAAAACCATTAAATTCATAAAAGAAACTTTAAGAAAAAATGTCTTTGACACTGGCCTTGGCAAAATATTTTTGACTATGACACCAAGTGTGCAAGCAACAAAAGCCAGAGTAAATATGCAGAAATACATCAAACTATTATAAAAAGCTGCTGCATAGCAAAAGAAATAATCAGCAAGATGAAAAAGCAACATATGGAGGGGTAGAAAATATTTGAAAGTTATCTATTTGATAACAGATGAATATCCAATATATATAAGAAACTCATACAACTCAATAACAAAAACAAATCTAATTAAAAAATAGGCAAACAACTTGAATAGACATTTTCCCAAAATAGATAGCCAGATGGCCAACAAGTACATGAAGAAATGTTCTATATGACGAATAACCAGGGAAATGCAAATCAAAACTACAATGAGATATTGATTAAATAAATTGAAAAAGACACAAATAAATGAAAAAATATCTCATGTTCATAAACTTATCTTATTAAAATGTCCATACTACCCAAAGCCATCTCACACCTGTTAAAATTTTTATCAAAAAGAGAACAGGCAATAAGTGTTGGCTAGATTACAGAGAAAGAGACACCCCTGTGCACTGTTGGTTGGAGCATAAGTTAGTACAGGCATTATGAAAAGCAGTATGGAAGTTCTTCAAAAAAGTAAGTATAGAGCTACCATATGATCCAAGTATTCATACTTTTGGTTTTATATTCAAAGAAAAGAAATCACTATCTCAATGAGATACCTGCACCTCCATGTTTACTGCACTTTCACTTACAATATTCAAGACATAGAAACAATGTAAGTGTCCATTAATGAATGGAGAAATATAGATATAGATAGTTATACAGAGAGTTTAGATTGTTTTATAGATGTATAGATATAGATATAGAAATTATTAGGCCATTAAAAGGAAGAAACTCTGCTTTTTGTGACAACATGGATGGACCTTGAAGGCATTATGCTAAATGAAATAAATAAGACAAAAAAAGACAAATACTGTATGTTCTAACTTATATGTGGCATCTAAGAAAGGTGAACTCATAAAAATAGAGAGTAGAATGGTGATTATCAGAGGCTGTGATGTGGAGGAAATGGGACAATACTGGTCAAAGTATACAATCTTCCTGCAATAAGATGAGTAAGGTTTGGGATTCAAATGCACATCATTGTGAATATAATTAACAGTACTGAATTATAGATTTGAAAGTTGTCAAAAGAGTATATTTTACATGTTTTCACTGCAAAAAATGATAATTATGTAAGGGGATGGATGTGCTAACTAACTTTATCATGGTGATCATTTCACAATATATAGGTGTATCAAATCATCATGTTTTACACCTTATGCTTAATAAGTTATATGTCACTAATATCTCACTAAAACTGGAAATAAAAAGTAAACAATATAAAATTAAAAGTTCAGAAGATGTAAAAATAATTATTATATGTAATAATTACATACTGCTTACATGGTGCCAGACACCATTCTAATGTTTGTACAAACCAGCTCATTTAATCTTCACATAAGCCCTACTATTATTCTCCCACTTTAAAGATGAGGAAACTGAGGTCCAGGGAAGTGAATCTCTTGCCCAAGATCACACAGCTAGAAAGCAGGAAAGTTGAATTTGAACCTAGAAATCTAGATCTAGCATCTGGGTCTTAATCATGGAACAAAACAAAGCAAATGTATTGACCACACTAGTGTGACTTCTGAAATCTGACTGCCTATGTTCCAATTCAAGCTCCAACATTTGTCATCTGTGTGAAATTGGTCAAATTACCTCATTTCTCTGTGCCTTGTTTTCCTCATTTGTGAAGTAGAGATAAGAAAGCACATACTTCAGAAGTATGTGCTGAAAGGAGTCAAGAAGATAAAGTGTATAAGTATGCTGAGGCTGTCTGTGTCACACAGTATGCTCAATAAATGTTAACTATTTGATCATATAGAGAAACAGGGACTTTGTGAGATTTCTATATTTGGAAATGGCAGAACCAATAAATAAGGAGCATGGTGCTATCACAAAAAGAAATGGAGAATGAAAAGTAGGCAGTGTCATGAGAGCCAACAGAAGCATCTGGTTATATAGTGTAGTAGTTCAAACCACAAGCACCAGGGTAAATCTACCTGGATTAAGTCCCAGCTCTGCTATTTTAATTGGTTACATGACATTGAACAGGTTACTTAATTCTAAATCTGCTTCACTGTCTTAATATACATATAATACCTACCCCAAAAGCTCTTGCGAAGATTAAATGCATTAATGCATACAGAGCACTCATAACAATGTTTAACACACAAGGAACTCCCGATGAATGTTGGCTTGTATTATTTCCAGAATGAGGAAGTTTTCCTAAAGAAGTTTGGTCATGTCTATGAAAGGAAAGAGATGGACAGAACTAAGGAAAACCTACCTTTTATGTGTGCATCTCTTCAAATTCATCCTTTCTTGATTCCCACTGCCTGGGATCTCATTTGGGTCTTTATCATTTCTCACCTGGTCTTACTGTACATTGACTGGGACAAATAGGACAGTACTGAGGAACAGGAAGTAATCTTGTTTGGCTGGAGCATCAGGCTAATGAAGGGTCGGGTTGGAAAGGGGTCTTGATTGCCTGGTGAAAAAGTTCAGACTATCCTGTAGGCAATAGGAAGTCCTGGAAGATTATAGAACAAATTGAAGAATTGTGTTTTAAGAAAAAATATCTTAATTGAAGAAGGATTAGGTATGGCAAAGTAGTTGAGTGCTGTGAATAATCATGGTAGAGACGATTATTTCCTGATGTGTTACTTAAAAGGGAAGGACAGGATGCAATAGATACTAGGGAAGATGATCAGTTTTTTCAAATTCAGTTGTTTATTCATTTAATATTCATTGAAAACCTACTATATGCCTGACATGGTGATAGGAAGAGGGGATGCAAGAACAAAATCATTCATTCATTCAACAAATATTTATCCAACAGCCACAAAGTGCCATGCCTTGCTCTAAGAGCTGGAGATTCAGCAATAGTTCCTACCTTCAAGGGGTTCACAGCCTAGACTAGGGGAAATACAACTTAACAGATAATTATGGTACATTTTGACAATGTTGAGATGAAGATTAAATGAGCATCTAGCAAAGTCTGTTTTGGGGATGGGAGACATATTACCTAAACTGTGTGGTGTTTGGGGATAAAAGGCAAAAGAGGGGACTTCCTAAGATGGCGGCATAGGTGAATGCGCCGCGCCGCCTCGCACAACATAACAAGGAAAAAAATCAGAAATTTACACAACCAAAAACAGCCAGATCTGACAGAAAATCGTATTGAGAGGAAGTCCAACAACCAACGAATTAAAGAAGATACATTCATCCAGTCTGGTGAGCCAGGAGGAGCAGGGCGGAGGGAGAGCACTTGGCGACCCCACTACGAGCTGGTGAGCAGACAGCTAGACTGTGGCGAGCTGGTGAGCAGGCGGCAGGACTGCAGTTGGAGGGGCAGTTCCCGCGGGGCTGCAGCACACCCAGATGGGGGGCCTGACTGAAGTGCGACCAGCGCCCGGCTCATCCGGACCCAGCGGGGCCGAGACTGGTGGACCGGGCAGGTCCGCACTGGCAGGCAGACCAACCGGGAGAGAAAGCAGGGCGCAACCCATCGGCGCAGATTGAGAGCACCTGTGGGGGTGGAGTCGGCACTGGGAGGAACTCCCGGCCTCACAGGAAAGGTTGCTGGGGAGACCCGCGGGGGATTGGAGCTGTGCAGCCCGTCCACCGACCCTGGAGCGACCTCTGGAGCCAGTGCAGAGGGGTTCAAATTGCTTGCAGGAGGCAGTGTGGGTGCAGAGAGCAGAGCAGGCGCCATTGTGCGCTCAGGTCCCGCCCCCACAGGCTACATCACAGCACAACTACTGGGAGCTTCCCCGCACAGGGCACAGGGGAACCCCAAGGATCCGCCCTCCTTACAGTAACAGGCTCACCGAGGGAAAAAAAATGGCCCAAATAAAGGAACAGATCAAAGCTCCAGAGCTAACTGACCAAGAGATAGCCAACCTATCAGATGCACAGTTTAAAACCCTTGTAATAAGGATGCTAACAGAATTCGACGAAAAATTATCAAAATTGCTTGAACAAATGAGGAGAGATCTGCAGGGAACCAATAGGGATAAGAAGGAAACTGGGACTCAAATCAATGGAGTGGACCAGCAGAAAGAAAAAAACATCCAACCAGAAAAGAATGAAGGAACAAAAATTCAAAAAATGGAGGAGGGGCTCAGAAACCTCCAGGACATCTGTAAACGTCCCAACATACGGATCGTAGGGCTGCCAGAAGGAGAAGAAGAAATCCAAGGAATTGAAAACTTATTTGAACACATAATGATGGAGAATTTCCCGAAGCTGGTGAAGGAAATAGACTTTCAGGAAGTCCAGGAAGCTCAGAGGGTCCCAAAGAAGTAGGACCCAAAGAGGAACACACCAAGACACATCATAATTACATTACCCAAAATCAAAAATAAGGAAAGGATCCTAGGTGCAGCAAGAGAAAAGGAGACAGTTACCTACAAAGGAATCCCCATAAGACCGTCAGCTGATTTCTCAAAGGAGACCTTGCAGGCAAGAAGGGGCTGGACAGAGGTGTTCCAAGTCATGAAAGGCAAGGACCTACATCCAAGAATACTCTATCCAGCAAAGCTTTCATTTAGAATGGAAGGGCAGATAAGGTGCTTCTCAGATAAGGTCAAGTTCAAGAAGTTCATCACCACCCAGCCTTTATTGTATGAAATGTTAAAGGGAGTTATATAAGGTATGGAGGAAGATCAACAGGGGAGTGGTAGGGGAGAGGGTGGGAACGGGGCACAGAACAAGTAGCATAAATGGGAGGTAGACAACAGACAAGGGGAGGTTAGAATAGCATAGGAAGTACAGGAGCAGAAGGACTTATGTGTATGACCTATGGACAAAAC
>PVJI01032757.1:0-11891 GCA_004026765.1 Micronycteris hirsuta
AAGATTTTCTTTATATGCTTAGGTTCTCCTATACTGGGTGCATATACAAAGTCTGTCCGGAAAAAGTCCAACCATTGTTAATACAATGATAATGGTTTGTGCGACATTGATGTAACCTGGCAGCCAAGGAGAGTGGACTGGAATGTGTGTGCATCAATAATGATGACTTCATAGTGTTAGTCAATGGGGATGATAGATGTCATTGATTGAATATGTTTACTGTGTGGCTGTTGCATTCAAAATGACTGGGCGAGTAGAGCAACAAATCTGCATCAAATTTTGTGTTAAGCTTGAACTTTCCTCTGGAGAAACTACTCTGATGATTCATAAGCCTACAGCTATGGGCAACTGGTGATTGGCAGCTTCATCATGACAACATGCCCACTCATGCATTACGTCTCGTGCAGAGTTTCTTGGTGAAACATCAAATCACTCAGGTGACTCAGCTCCACTGCAGACCAGATTTGGTGCCCTGTGACTTCTGGCTTATCCCAAAACAAAAATCACCTTTGAAAGGGAAGCTATTTCAGACCATAGATGAGATTTAGGAAAATATGACAAAGCAGCTGATGGTGATTGGGAGAACTGTGTGAGGTTCCAAGGTGCCTAATTTGAAGGGGGCTGAGGTGTCATTGTCTTATGTACAATGTTTCTTGTATCTTGTTCTTCTTCAGTAAATGTCTCTATTTCTCATATTATGTGGCTGGATACCTTCTGGACATATCTCATATGTTTAAAGGGTTATATTCTCTTGTTTGATCAATCTCTTTAATATTATGTAAGACACTTTCTTGGTCTCTTCTTTTGGACTTTGTTTTGAAGTCTGTTTTGTCTGATACAGCTGTTTAAAAAATTTCCATTTGCATGGAATAATTTCCTTCATCCCTTACTTTCAGCCTGTGGAAATCTTTTGTTCTAAGTTGAGTCTCTTATAGACAGTGTTATATATGGGTCATGTTTTCTTACCCATTCAGCTACCCTTTTTTTTTATTGAAGCCTTTAACCCATTTATATTTAAGATTTTTATAGACAGGTACTGATTTGTTTTCATTTTTTATTGAACCTACGTTTTTATCCCTCTTTATTTCTTCTTATTTTGGGGTCCTTTAACTTTTTTGCAGTGCTGGTTTAGTGGTAATGAACTCCTTTACCTTTTTTTTTTTTCTTTTTGGTTGGGAAGCTACTTATCAAGCTTGAAATTTTAAATGATAGCTTTGCTGGTAAGGTATTCTTAGCTGTTCTAAGTTTTCATCGCTAAGAATACTTTAAGCCAATCACTTCTGAGAAATCAACTGGCAGCCTTATGGGAACTCACTTGTAGGTAACTGACTATCTCCCTCTGTTGCCTTGAAGATTTTCTCTTTTTCTTAGCCCTTTGCCATTTTAATTATGATATGTCTTGGTGTGGGTATCTTTGAGTTCATCTTGATTGTGCTTCCTGAACATGTGTGACTTTTTGCTTCATTAGGTTAAGGAAGTTCCTTCCATTACTTCTTCTAGCGGGTTCGTCATCCCTTGCTTTTTCTTCTCCTTCTGTACTCCTATGAGGATGTTTTTATGTTTCATATTGTCCCAAGTATCCCTTACATTATCCTCCTACTTTTTAATTTTTTTATCATTTAGTTGCTCTCACTGGATAATTTTTTTACCTTGACCTCTCATTTACTGATTTAATCCACTGCTTCTTCCACCTTACTGATTATTCCTCCCAGTATATTCTTCATTTTAGATATGTTATTCTTCATTTCTGCCTGTTTATTATTCATATTGCTATTATTTTGATGCTTTTGAACATCCTTGTAACCATTAGTCTGACCTCTGTATCTGAAAAGTTGCTTGCCTCCATTTTATTTAGCCCTTTTTTTCTGGAGATTCCTCCTGTTCTTTCATTTGGGGATACTTTCTTTGCTTCCCCAGTTTGGTTGTCTGTTTGTTTCTATATATTAAATAGAACTGCTACGATCCTCAAATTTGGTGGCGTGGCCTTCCATAGTAGGTATCTTGTGGGGCTTGGTCATGCAGACTGCTTGATCACCTGAGCTGGTGTTCCAGGCATAATCCTCTGTGAGATTTGTGGGCCCTCCTGTTCCAATTGGTTCTTGATTACTGCTGTATATTCATGGGGTAGCTCAGCCCTTGGGCTGGTTGACTGTGGTGCTCAGCCCCGTCCATGTCGTACAAATTGTTGTGCAGGTACTGACCAAACGAAACAATGCAAAACAAAATAAAAACACAAACAGCAACAGAAAGAATCAGAAAAGGAAAAAAAAAGGCAAAAAAACCATAAAGATTAAAAAAAATTAATAAAAAGAAACTAGAAGAACAGATAATAAATGACAAGAAACAAAAAGAATTGAAGCAAAAAAAATAACATAAAAGAAAACACAAAAACAAAGGTTAAAAACTCTAGTAAAAATTCATATTTTATAAAAGGAGAGAAAATAAAGGTGAACTGAAATGAATAGGAAAGGAAAAACAGGAAGATAAAGAATAAAAAACAGAAAAGAGAAAAATAAAGTGCAAATAAGAGAGAATGCAGGGTATGAAAACAAAAAGCAGGAAAGAGAAAATAAAACAAAGACTAAGAAAGAAAATAGTGTGGTTCGCCTACACAGTTAGTTGTGCTCGGTGTGATCAGTCTCTGGATGTGCTGAATGTGGACTTTCTTGAACCTTGCTCCAATGTTTTCCGAAGTTGACCACTAGTTCTGCCGATCTAGAGGGTCCTAAGATGTTTTCTCTTGTAAGCCAGGGTCAGCCGCTGTCCTCAGCAAGTTTTTCAAGGCAAGTTTCTAGTAAACCAGTGGGTGTGTCCTACAGAGCCCTGAGGTTGTGTGAACTTTGAATGTTCCCGCTCTGAGTTGCTGCCCCTTACACAGAAATCTGCTCAGCCGGGGTTGGGGCGGGGGTGGGGCGGGGGGTGGGGCGTGACTCAAACAGAGGTGACTGGCGGGGTGATTCAAACAGATTCCAGTGCATTGTTCTCGCTGTGGGAGGCGGGGGCGGGCCGTTCCTCTCCTACCCTGGCAGTGGCTGTGCAGATTGAACTCGTCAGGAGCTCAGCCCTGCTTCCCTGTATTGCAGCTGAAGTGCACAGACCATGCCGGTCTGACTCCTGGATAGAAGCCTGCCCGGGAGATGCGGTCAGAAAAACCCAGCTCTCGTTTCACCGGCACCTCCCTGCAGCCCACCCAGGCAGGAGGAGATCGCACACACGAAAAATCCCTCTCTGCATGCTCGGCGACTGCAGGCCAGGACCGAAACTCCCAGCTCCAGCCACTCCATGAGTCAAAACGTCCCTCTGCCCCATGCTGTCTAACCAAGCAGAGCGGGTCGAATTTCCAACCGAGCACCACCACATCCCTTTGCTTGGGCAGACTCAGTGTCTCCGCAAGCGGAGGGAGGGTCACCACCCATGTGCTCCGTGTGGCAGAGAGCAGTCCTCTTCCTCCAGCCTCACCGCCCCTGACTCTGACTGGGTCTCTCTCCAAAGTCCTTCCAGAGAACAGACAGCTCTTTAAATTTACTGCTGGGTGTACGGAGTAAGCGCCTTCTCCGCCCTGAACTGCAGTGTGGGCCCCCCAGCAGTCACAGATCGACGGTAACTTTCCAAGTTAGTGTTTCAACCCCATGTGATGGGGGAGGGGTTGTAAAGTGCCAGGGACCCGCATGAGCTGCATCTGCAGCGCTATTGCCAGACCAGGGTCCATTGCCCGACAGGCAGGAGAGCAACGCAGCTACTTCCAGGAGCAGCCTTTAGAAAGAAACACGCGGAAATGCCAGGGTTTTTGTTCTCTCCTCTTTCTGGGCTGCAGGGGGCTGGAGTTTTGGGGTCCCACACCTAGAGGATCACGTGGTCTAGGAGCGTTCCCCGGTAGCTCCCCACCTGCTCCCGGGCCTGTCTGAGTGCAGCAGTCTGTAGGCCAGTAACAGGACGCGGGCGGGTCCTGGGAGCCAGTCCCTGGATAAGCTCTGCGCCCCTCATGCTGGCACACTGGCGGGGCCACGGGAAGCGCCACAGCGGCCACCCACCTGCCCCCCAGCGCTCCTCCCGCAGGGGTCCAGTCAGGGCAGTTCCACCGTTGCTGCCACTCTGCCGGCTCCAGCCCAGCACTCCAGCCAGCAGGGGGGGGTCTCGTGGACCAGCCAGTGTGGGCCCAGTCGTGTAAGAAAACGTTTATTTCAACCCCACTCATTATTTATCATAATTACATTTATTATTTTGCAGATTATGGAGCTGAACAATTTTCTCATTTTATTTTGTATTTCTTTGATGCTCTAGTGTAATGATAAAAATTCCCCCCTTTTTTCCTCTACTGGGATATGAAAAAGATTTCATTCATTTATTTTCTTATTAACATTTATTGATCATCTATAGTGTGGCACTTTGGGTTACTAGAAAGCAAAAAAACAAATTTGGATGTTACTGTGCTTAGTCTAGTGAGGAAAACAGTTATTAAAGTAAACAAAACATAACTGTATAAATTATAAAATTTGATAACAAATTAATAAAAGTATATGCTAAATGAAATCTCAATGATTTATAAAATGAAGTAGTAACCAGCAGAACTAGTGACTTACCTCAAGGGGAAATTTTTGTCCTTCTAAACTGTGCTCTGATCCACCAGATGACATGTTGCATTTTCCCCAGTGAAAGGTTACCTTGCTTGCTTTGAACACCATTTCTGAAACTCCTCCACTGAGACGGTAGTCATTAGTGAGATTAATTTCCACTAAAACACGCATACAATAAAATTTCATCCAAATTTCTAAAAATCAAAATTACCAGTTTTAACTAAATTTTTTTCATTAAAGGTACAGTAAGTAAATTATTTATTTGATAAATTTTAAAGTATGAGTAGTCATTTTGGAAGGTGAAATTGTAACTGCACAATATACTTAATGTATCTTACTGCCCCAAATGTAAACTGACCTGAAGACCTTAAATGTGTTGACATTTTCATAGCAGAAGACAGCCGGCCGGTCCACCTGACCTGTTTGGTGTCCTCAGATGGTTGTTTCCACAAAGTCTGCTTCCCTGAACATATGATATTAGTGAGGGGTCAGAATGAAGGGAGAAGGAACAGAAGAGCAGAAAGAAGAAAAGACTTCTCTTGGGAGGGCTCCCCCTTCTCACTTGCAGCTCATCTGCTCCTTATCAGGCTGCTGCTTCCGCCCCACCTCCTTACTCCCCCATGCATCACCCCAGGCTTCACTGCGCTCCAGAACCTCTGTTCCAGGCTGTGGCGTGAAAGGGGGAAACCCATTTCCATTGAAGGGGTTTTAGCCATCTCTTGTTTGAACCCTGAATGACAACCTTCAGAATCTTAAACTCCCCTCCTTTGAGTTCCATATCAGATATTATCTGACTGTATTTTAAGAGTCATCTGAGAATTAATGGTTCTCTTGAGGACATCATGCAAGATTTTCATGTCTCTTACTCAGTTAAGTGGTTTTTGGTCCATGAGGCAGAAACTACTGTTGGCATTGGGACTGAATCCAAGATACTGGGCACACAAGTAGAGATATAAACTTCAGCAACAACAATACAATCACAATAATGGTCAACTGTTATTTATCCTTACAATGTGCCATGCATTGCACTGAGTGATTTACACGGAGTAGACGTTTGATTCTCACGTAGTCCTAGGAAGGAGACAGCGTTAGGATCTGTACTTTATAGATAAGGAAACTGAGTCATGGAGAGTACCCTGCTCGAGGTTTCACACTCTATTGAAAAGGCAGCTGTGGACTGAAAATAGTGCCTTTAAAGGTCAACCTCTGCTGCAATCCACCGAGAAAATGCAGCAGAGAGGACATGCCTCACTGCTATGTAAGAGACTTCAATGCCCGTACAAATAAATGTCAAAACTTGGGATTTTATGAATCTAATTATTAATATAACATGCAATATTTTTTAAATTTTTTATTCAACACATATTTATGGAGTACTTAGTGTGTGTTAGGTGTTGATGTAGAAAAATTCCTACTCTAATAGCATTTAAAACTACATT
Source organism: Micronycteris hirsuta (assembly GCA_004026765.1). Lineage (NCBI taxonomy): Eukaryota > Metazoa > Chordata > Mammalia > Chiroptera > Phyllostomidae > Micronycteris > Micronycteris hirsuta. The sequence continues at coordinate 6,014 of PVJI01032757.1, forward strand.
ACTTCATTCAAATAATTAAATTACCAAAATGCAGAAAAATAAAGAAAAATTTACAAATGATAAATCACCTAGACATAGCAATTATTATAATTTTGAATATTTATTCTAATATTTTACCACGAGTATATGTGTGTTTTACCTAACTTTATTATATACATACAATTTTGTTTAAAATAGAGCAGAAAAAAGGTGTTCATTTTTGAAAGCATATTGTTCTATTTATCATTTACTGGAATTTTTGTGCTATTACATTTTGCATGTTTTAAAAGTAGAGATAGTCTCAAGATAAAGCACTTAGGGATTGCTTCCTAAGAATCATGTAATTTTAAACTTTTATGTATGTAGAAGGGCTAATAATCTTTTTCTTAAAATAAAATTATAGTCAATTGCTTTTTTGTTATCCAATTTTTGAATATTGTATGAGGCAGGGTAGACAAGATCAAGCTGTAATACCCACGAAAAGGAAATCCTGACAGACTAAGTGACTAACCAGTAATGGAATGGTTAGGCTACCTTAACTATATCTTACGTCATATTTATTGCATCTTCTAGTGGAGGCATCTTTATTATTAATTCTTAGAGAACATGACATAATGACTTTGGTCATTTTGCTTTTTTGAACGCATTTTCAAAATGTTTTCTAAACTTCAAATTTTCTATGCTCCATTTGGTTTCTTCTGCATATACTTTCCAATTCATAGTACATTATTTAGAGAAAAATCAATTGAAACTAATACAAACATACTCTAGGTCTAATAAACATATGAAGATCTCAAACAAAATGCAAACATTTTACCTATTTTGCAACCAGTGTTATGAATGAATGCGTTTTCCAAAGATGTTTTATCCCAACCCTGAAATTTAAGTTTCTTCAGATTCACATATACGTATGTAAGATCTTCATTAACATTGATAGGAGATGGGGGCGTTTACATGTTGAGCATTTATTTCCCCAATTTTTTTGATTTAATGATCCCAGGAAAAGGAAAGGGTAAAAAGTCAGTTTCATAAGTTAACGTGCAAAAGCTAAATTTTATGTTATAAAGTAGTTAATCCGTTACATTAAAGTACATACGATAGTAGGAAAATTGAGACAACTTTGAACCAATTCATAAAACAACTATGTCTAGTTTTAGATTATGGATTTTAATTTGAGACACTATAAAAAGAGGCCTATAGAGCAACCACATCAAGTGCAGGGGCCAACACAGCTTTCTTTAGCCATCACACTCGTCCAAATCAACACAGAACCTAATTGTCATGTAAGGCAGTCGGTCCTGGCCCAGGGCTCCAGACTGACAGGTGTCCAGACGACAGCGCTGACTTCCTTAGCACCGTCCATGGGGTGGCCCCCTTCAGACCACCTCTCATCTCTACTGTTGAATGATTTGGTTTAATTCTGCTCACAGTTTTATTTATAAAACCACAATTACCAGCACATCCTTGAAATATCTCCTTACTCCCCTGTGCCCCTCGCCTTTTCTGGTAATAAAAGAAACCAGGTATTATTATTTAACATTAAGAAAAAAGAAACAGGGCTCTCTATAAAGATTTTGGCTTACGGCGAAGTGACCGCTCACATGTTTCACAGAATGAACAGTCCGATAAACCAACACTGCCCTGTGCTGCCTTCATTTCACCCCTTCCTGAAACCCTGACCATCTCTCATAACCTTATTACATTTAGTAAGCACCCAAGCAGTGCTAGGGACAGCTATGTTTTATTTAAAGGTCTATAATATATATGAAATGTTGCAACTTCAAGTCTTAAACTTTTCTCTGGCTAATTTGCATTTCTGCAGCATCTCATGTAAGAGGAGAACCGCAGCTTGTATCTCATCCAATGCATTTCCTTCAGAACACAAGTTAGATAAGGTCAACATTTTATATGGTTGATGTTGAGGAAAATAAAAAATAAACACACCCTCTTTACCACCGTAGTCTGTGTCACTTACTCCTTGTGCTATAGCAATCAGTGAGGATGGAGTTCCATGTAAGTTCTCATAATGTGACAAAACTAACTTTCCATAACATAGCCCAGGAAAGAAATAATAATCAGTCACTCCATGAAACCGCCTATCTGGCTAGGGAAAATTAGGTAATTCATCTCCTGGTGAGGCTTCTACCAAAATTGACAGGTGCTGAAAATTTCATTTTTTCAAAATCTAACTCTGTTCCTAGAGGGTGCCTGAGTATCATACACTTTAAGGATGCACAGTGATGCACATGTCGGTCTCTAGAAAAGCTCTAATGGTTTGATCAATACCATGTTAATTTCACAGCAAACAACATTGGTATCAGGGCAGGAAAACACTGCTCATTTTATTATTGTCAATACAGAGAAGCAGAGAGAACTCGCAGCACGAATCAATAAGGCCCTTTGAATTGCTTAAATTTTTAATACAGTGAAATACATTCCAAGACACTTAGGAAGAGCCTCATAGTTGTGGTTCACAGAAACATAAGAATTTAAGTGCCCGGTAACAGTGCATATGATTTATAAACCTGCTATTCCCCATAGCATTGAGTGACCATCTCTATTTGGACTCTAATTGTATTATCCAAACTGAACATCTGATATGGACCCTGAAACCAGTTCCTCCTACAGTCTTTGTCATCCCGATGCCTCTCCTTCCTCCTCAGCCAGCCCTTCGGGTCTACCCTCAGGTCATATCCCTAGTCAGACCATTTCTCATCTCCACCGTTACCACCCCCACCCAGCCCACTCTCATCTTTAGCCTGTGTGTTGCTATTCCACAAGCAGCATTGTTATCACCTAGGAGATTGTTTGGAGAGTCAGGTCTCAGCCTTACTAAGTCAGAATCTAATTTTAACACAATCCCCAGAAGACTCACATGCACGTTAAATTTTAAGAAGCAATAAATTAGACAAATCTGGTGCTTTCTATCTGATCTCCAGCTTTATCTTCTGCCCCTATCACAATTCTGTTCTCCACTTATATAGTAGACAGGACTCTGAAATGACTCTCAAAATTCTATACCCTCTGTGGCTAGGAAGTGACAGTGACCCCAGGCTGCCAGCCAGCAAGAATGAACAAACAATAAGCCAGTCACAAAAGGACAAATACCGTATGATTCCACATATATGCGGATACAAAATCGTCAAACTCACGGAAACAGAAAGCAGAATGGTGGTTCTCCGCAGATGGGAGGAGGGAGGGAAGAGTGATAGTGCAATGGGTATGGAGTTTAAGATCTGCAAGACAAAAACGTCTTAAAGATGCTTCACAGCAATGTGAGTATTCTTAACACACTGAGCTGTACTTAAAAATGGTTATGACGATAAAAGTTATGTTATGCATTTTTACCACAGTTGAAAAAATGATTAGAATGCCTAAAGCAAACAACACACAAACAAAACTTGAGGACCTGGACCTCAGTCTTGACACGACAAGGTAGTGAATTCTGCCAACAACCTGGGTAAGCTTGGAACAGAACCCTGCATTTCAAACGGCTTCTTGATTTGAGACTCATGAGATGCTGAGCAGAGAATCCAGCTAAATTGTCCCTCTCTGACTTTGGACCCATGGAAACTGTGAGATAATAAATACACGTGTTTTAAGCCACAAAATCTACAGTTATTTGTAGTGAAATGTAAAAAGAAACTAATACAATCAGTAGGTAAAGTAATTTTTTAAAATATATATCGTATCGTGTGCCAATCCTTGGCTCAGTTTCCTCCAAAAACTCTTCTTTTTCTCACAGTAAAAGGTAAATAAATGCCTTACCATGGCTGACAGGTACTCTATGATATCACCACTCACATCGTCTCTGATCTCATGTCCTGCTGCTCTGCGGTGCTCACTCTACTCCAGTCACATTGCTGTCTTGTCTGTCCCTGAGATTGGGAAGAAGCCTTGGGCTGGGCACTTGCTGCCACCTCTTCCTGGAATGCTTCCCGAAATGCTCCTCCCCAGATGTCCCCTCTCTCTCCTACTCTGGCTTCAGTGGGGTCCCTGCTCAAATGCATCTCCTTAGAGAAACTTTCCCTGGACACCCTGTGCAAAATGCACTTGGTCATTCCCAATTCTCTCTCCTTAATTTAGTTTTGTTCTCCTAAGATACTAATTATGGTTATTTGTTTCCACACCCCAGAACATGAGAAAAAGCCCTGGCACACAGCAGGTGTTCAGTAAACACTTGTTGAATGACTGAATCAGGCAAATAAAGATGATGATGTCTTTTGTTTTATGAGTTTGAGCTTGCAGAGATCTAACATAAAATACAAAAAAATTTCTAAGTTCAACCGTAGATCAAATGTTACTCTTTGTTATACGGCAATTTGTTGAGTAGTCCCTACTAAACTTCTGTGGAAGGATACCAAAGAAGACATGCTGTCCAGCCTAAAGTTGTCTGACATTTTACAGCAAAATAATCCTCAGTAACAACATGATGTTTAACGTGAATCAAATGATTACACCAATTGTGGACCTGGTTTAAAACACTAGATTACAGGCCCGGCTGGTGTAGCTCAGTGGATTGAGTGCGGGCTGGGAACCAAAAGGTCCCGGTTCGATTCCCAGTCGGGGCACATGCCTGGGTTGCGGGCCAGGTCCCCAGTGGGGGCCATGTGAGAGGCAACCATACATTGCTGTTTCTCCCTCTCTTTCTCCCTTCCTTCTCTTCTCTCTAAAAATAAATAAATAAAATCTTAAAAAAAAACCAAAACACTAGATTACAGTGTCAAGTACAGTACTGGAAACCTCTTGACTTTTTGTGATTAAAAGTAAAAATACAAGAGGGAAAACAGGGAAAATGATTTTTTATAAAAAGGTTGTAAAATAGAAAAAGTCTATGAAAAAAATGTTTTGTAAAAACAAAAGTCTACTACTGAGGTTCTTTGCAAAGACTCTAGAAATGAAATTGTTTCAAATTGTCGTAAGAAAACCAAGGGAAGTAGAAGAATAAAGTGTTAAAACTGTGCACAAGGATGAAACATAAATTAAAGGATGATTAAATGTATTTTACCTCTCTTTAATAATGAAATATTATTCTTATGCTTAAACGTTATTTTTAAAATTACCAAATTAGCATTGAATAATATATTTTAACCCACCCTGTATATCAAAAATATTATCACTTCAATGTGTAATCAATACAAAAAAGTTTTTTTTATATTAAGTCTTCAAAATTTGATGTGTATTTGACAGCATATCTCAACGCGGACTAGCCAGATTTCAAGTGTCCAAGAGCCACGCGTGGACGTGGCTGGCGGTCACCACGTCGGACGGAGCAGATCTGGAGGACGAAAGGGGAGCTGAGCTGCGGTTACTCTGATTTGTCTTCTACCAAGTTCAGTGAATCTCTTAGCCCTTCTGCCCAATCTTTTTAAAAAGTTCCTCCTTTTCCTCTTTAAATGTTACTTTATTTTCTAATATGTATGTATTTTGCCTCCTGAAATTTTAGAGTACGAAAGCCTCTCCCAGAACCAGAAGACGAGAGACCCTTGCAGGGACCACCTCTTCGCGGGGGGCTCCGGGGCGGGTCGCCTGCCTGCGCCGCCCTTCCACTGGGCGCCACCGGCGCTCCGGGTTTCGGACCGTGGTCAGCTGTGCTCCGCAAGGCCACGGTCTCGACGGGCCTCGAAAGGGAGGCCACGCCTCCGGGGGACTCAGGGACTGTCACGGTCCTCGGGCCTCCTTGTGACAACACAGCGCTGCGCTTCGGGGATTCCAGTCCAGTGAGGCTCCAGGCTGGCAGGCCCGAGAGCTAGAGATTTTCAGTGGGGGACAGCCGGGGCTCCAGGGGGCTACGACCAGGCCCCCGCCACGATGGCACAGCTCGTGGCTCCCCTCCCACCCTCCGACCCGGAGAAAGCAGGTGCGGGAAAAGCCCCGCGCCAGGGAAGCACTCCATTAC
>PVJI01032758.1:0-11915 GCA_004026765.1 Micronycteris hirsuta
CAGATGTTTACTTGCTCTTTGCTTCTTCCATTGTGAAATCGTGTTTTTAAAAAAATCCCAAATAAATTTAAAGCCAATTATTTATTATCTACCTGCACTACAGCAGTTAAACATTTATTGAAGTAATTTTTACATTTGTGCTAACAGTTATAATTTAAGTTCTTCATCTGAAAATTCTGTGAGGTATATTTATTGATTTTTATAATTCTCTACAGTGAATATTTTATATATTTATACATTCTCACTCTGAAACCTTTTCCCCTCCTCCATCCTTTCATTAATCACATAGCCTAATATTTATATTAGAATCAATATAATTTAAATATAAATTATATAAATTTATATTATTTAACAATATAAATTTAACAATATATTTAAATAATATAATTAAATATAATAAGAAGATACCAGTGAGAAAATTTCTCATCTTTCCATCAGCAATTCTATCAATCAATCTGAATCTATGTTTTTTTTTCTCTTTTGCTTCTCTTCTAGTCAAGTGAAAAAAGTTGTTGCTTTTACTAAAGGCAACCCCTACCTTTTCCACTGCCTTCACTATTCAATGCCATCTTAGCCACCCTGGTATCTCAGGAATTACTACTACCTGCTTGATTGTAAATTTGTTTTTCCTTACTGATATTGACATGTGCTTAATATCTCACATCTTAAAGACAACAACTATACTTTGACTTTTAGATATGACTTGATTTCTCTGAACCCTTCCATAGTAAAATATTTTAAAGTGTTGCCAAAGTTCACTGTTCACTGATTTCAATCATTGTACATTTTCTCTTCAATCCATTGTGCTCTCAGACTCAACTCCTTTGTCAAAGTCATGACTGACTTTTATGCTGAAAACAATGGCCATTTTGTCATTTTTGGTAATATTCAGCACAGTTGAACACTGCTTTCATGAAACACTATCTTTTTTAGGACTTCAATTTATTAATTTATAATCCATATGTCGTACAATTCACCCATTTGAAATATACAGTTCAGCCCGGCTGGTGTAGCTTAGTGGATTGAGTGCGGGCTGGGAACCAAAAGTTCCCGGTTCGATTCCCAGTCGGGGCACATGCGTGGGTTGCAGGCCAGGTCCCCAGTGAGGGCCATGTGAGAGGCAACCATACATTGCTCTTTCTCCCTCCCTTCTCCTCTCTCTAAAAATAAATAAATAATATCTTTAAAAAATATATACAGTTCAATAGCATTTGGTATTTCCACGGAGTTGTGTGAGTGTCATCACAATTTTAGAATAGTTCATAACCCCTGAAACAAACCCCATACCCAATCACTTTCCATTCTTCACCTTCCTTCTTGCCTCCCCACCATCACCTGCCACCAGTTAGGCAATCCTTTACTAATTTATTTTCTGTCTCTATAGACTTTTTATTCTTCATATTACATATAAATGGAATCATACAACATGTGGTCTTTTGTGTTTGCTTTCTTTCACTTAGTATAGTATTTTCAAGGTTCATTTATGTTATAAGATATATCAGTATTTAATTTATTTTTAATTTTTAAATTACTTTATTATTCTTCAGTTGCATTTGTCTTCATTTTCTCCCCTCCCCTGTCCCCCACCCCGTCCAAATCCACCTCCCTCCCTTGCTTCCACCCTCCCCCTTGATTTTGTCCCGGTGGTGTCCTTTATAGTAGTTCCTGAAAACCCTTCTCCCCGCAGTCCCGTCCCCTCTCCCCTCTGGCTACTGTTAGATTGTTCTTAATCTCAATGTCTCTGGTTATATTTTTCTTATTTTTTTCTTTTGTTGATTATGTTCCAGTTAAAAGTGAGATCATATGGTATTTGTCCCTCACCACCTGGCTTATTTTGCTTACAATATGCTATTTCATTTATTTTTTTGATGTATGATATTCCATTGTATAGATATAACACATTTATAAATCATTCAACAGTTGATGGACATTGGGTTGTTTCCAGTTTGGGGCTATTACAAGCAATAGTGCTATGAACATTTATGTACAAGTTTCACATGGGCATATGTTTTCGTTTGTCTTGGGTACATGAGAGTGAAATGCTTAGTCACATGGTAACTCTGTGTTTAGCATTTTCAGAATCTGCCAGACACTTTTCCAAAGTGGCTGCACCATTTTATATTCTCATAAGCCATTTATGAAGGTTCCAATTTCTCCATATTTATTATTAACACTTATTTTCTCTCATTTTGATCATAGCCATCTTAGTGGGTGTGAAGTGGTATTTCATTGTGGTTTTGAGATTCATTTTCCTACTGTTTCTGTGACAGAAAATCCCCCTCATTTTTTTCTTGTCTTGCCTGCTGTTCTTTCTTGGTCTCACCGCTGAGACCGAGAAAGTTGATCCTTTTTCCACCCAAACTCTAAATGTCAATGTCATGATTTTATCTATATTCTCTCCATAGGTGATTTCCTCTAGTCCCATGTGTTAAAACAGTATTTATATATTTATTATATTCACATTTTTATTTTTAACATTGGCATTTTCTACCTATTTGGCTTGTTTTCATTCACTTTGTACCTTAAGTTTATTTTCCCAAATAAAATTCTTTCTTTATAATTAATTCTTTAATTCTTTATACTGACATACTCCAAATCTGATTATTTTACTTTCCCTAATATTCTCCATTTCATTAAATGACTCCATCATCCAGTCTGCAATCCAGAATTCAAACCTAGAATCCATTCATAATTCCTCTCTTTACATTACCACCCATTACCAGTCTGTCAACTTTACATTCAAAATACTACTCAGATATGTCCACTTCTTTACCACCAGCCTATCTCCTTCATAGATCATTAAGGTAGTAGATACCTTACTTCCTTATTTCTACCCTTTCCACACCTAAAATTTATTGCCTAAACAGAAGTGACTACAATCTTTCTAAAACTTAAATTATACTATCACATTGTAGAGGAAGTGATCTTGGCTAATACTTAGTGTTTTATGGATTCTTGAACAAGGAAATGGGCAATGTGTAATGTATGTGGGAACTGATCTTGATTGATTTCAGGAGGCTAAAGATACTAAAATCCTGAATCTCTTTTGGTAACAGTGGAGGAAGTAGAAAAATTATTTTATGGACAACATTGGATTGTACTTGAGGGCAGATTTGGGACAGTGTGACTATATTTCAATCTGTGTCATCATACATCTTTGTTCCTTGGGACAAGGTACAAGTATCACATCTTAAAACAAGTTACTTGCTATGCTCTTTTGTAGTATCAATTTAATAAATTATTAGACAAAATGGTAAAGTAACATGTGCAAAACTGAATAAAGAGAAGAATCAAATAAGTGTCTCTGTCAATTTGGATAATTTGCCAGTTACCTGGGCTACTGTTTACTCACCTGGAACAAGCTGAATCAGGTGGTGTCTGGAGTCATATTTAGTTCTAAAATTAGTTTTCTCCCATGATGTGTAATCACTCAAAAAACCAAGTTACATAAGACCTTTACTGGAAGTAGGTGACATCTACTGCCAGGAAATCTTTGGCACTTTAAATGCAACTATGTTTTGGTACTTAGGAAAGCTGCCAGAAAATGAATAAACATTAAGTATGAAAACCTTCTGTTTATTATCAGATTAAATATAATAAAAGCAGAAGTGACTTTTATGCTTCATACCAAGTAATTAATCAATTAATTAAACTAACTTTGTCTTACAGGAAGTGGTAATCTTATAGACACATGACCTATTCAGTTTCTATACTGTTTGGATTAGCAGTTCAAGAGAAATGTTCCCACCACCCCAAATCTGTGCTAATTAAGTGAAGCTTCAAATACAAGGAACTGAGATGGCACTAGATACTCAGTTCACATCATAACTTACTGGCTTTCAGCACCAGTTCTTCAAGGTTAATCCAACTTCAGTGGAGCAAAGAACACAGAGGAACGTCATGGTAAAAGAGCTACAGGAAAATAGGAAAAGCAAATTGAAGAAAATCTGTTGACAATAGCCCTGAATCATTTATCTGTTAAAGATAATGGATATATTGCTAATTTTGAGTATACTATGTACAAAAAGTTGGTCATTGTAAAGCACGAGTCTAAATAACTTTGGTGGCGATTGTTGCTGCGTCAGTGTTTTAAGCACTGTCTCTCATGCAGGCCAGTGTGTTTGCAGGTCTTAGAACCTTTGTGTCTGCAGACATTAAAGAAGAAAATAATGAATTTCTGGGTATAGAATTGACCTCATTTTATCGCACTTTGCTTTATCGCTCTTCACAAATTGTGGTTTTCACAAATTTAAGATAAGACCTTCCACCAGCAAAGAGATTACAGTTGGCTTTACTATGATACTTGGTTTACTGTGGTGGTTTGGAACCAAACCCACAATGCCTCTAAGGCGTACCTGTACAGAGTTGCACAAAGTACTGACAGGCAAAGGGAAACAAAGAGGTGTTTTGTACCCTTTTGACTTCCACTGCTGACTGAAGGAATGTGCCTTCTGCCCCTGCAACTGTTTAGAGTTGCAAATTGTGATGCCATACTGAGCTTTGCAGATTTCTGGAAGGCAATGGAATAAATATTTCTCTGTGACAATTTCATACTAAAAGGCGTAATTTTCCTTTCCCTCTTATTTGCTTTGGATAATGTTATTGATATATAATTAAAGTATAATACACTACCTGTATTTAAAGCACACAATTTGCTAAGTTTTGATATGTATGTATGACTGTGAAACTATCATCATAACCAAGAGGATTGATGAAGTTTTCTGTTACCTTCAAAGGTTTCCTAGTCCACTTTTGTAAACTGTTCATTTTTCCATCACCATCCTCAGACAACCAGTAATCTGCTTCCTGTCACCGTAGATTAGTTTCTTTTCAGGAATTTCATATAGGTGGCATGATACATTATTTAATTTTCTTTTGCTTTTGGCTTTCTTTTCTTTGGCTTTTTTCACTTATTACAATGATTCTGAGATTTATCCGCGTATCAATAATTTCTTGTTTCCTTTTTATTGCTGCATAGTATTCCATTGTTTGACTCTACCACAATTTGTCTCTCCATTCACTTGTTAATGGATATTTTAGTTTGTTTTTAGTTTGGGGCTCTTATAAATATTATAAATAAAGCTGCTATGACATTTATATACAAGTATTTGTTGATACATATACTTTCACTTCTCTTAGGTAAATACTAAGGGGCATGATGATAGAGTCATAGGATAAATACGTTTAACTTTAAAAGGAACTGTTAAACTATTATTCAAGGTGGTTGTACCATTTTGCATTCCAACCAGTAATCTATGAGCATGACAGTTGCCCTGAATCCTTGTTAACACTCAGCATTATCAGAATAATCATAATTATTATTATTTTAACAAATATAATAGTTACATGCTGGAATTTCATTGTATTTTTAATTTTGCATATGCCTGATGACTTTTTATATGCTTACTAGTCATTTATATATATTCTTTTATAAAATGCTTATTCAAATTTCCTCCCTATTTTTTAATTACTGGATTGCCTTTTTAATTGAGTTGTAAGAGTTCATTATATTTCTGGATAAAAGTCCTTTGTCTGATATATGCTTTGCAGATATTCTCTACCAGCTTGTGGTATTTTTCCTGGAGCTAAAGTATTTTAATTTGGAGAAAACCAATTCCTTAGTTCTTTTTCTTTCATGTTGTATATATTTTTTGTTTTTTAGATGAGAAAATTTTTACTATCCCCAAATTGAAAATATTTACTTCTTATTTATTTTAGCTTTACAATTTTGTATTTTAACTTTAGATATGTGACTTCTTGTTTGTATGAGGTCTATGCAGAAGTTATCCAGCCATATAATATGAAAAATAGAGACATTTATTGAAGATACAAGCTATAAGAAACATTGTACAGAGGGCAATAATGCCTCAGTCACCTTCAAAGTAGGCACCTTGGGACCTCACACAGTTCTTCCAATTTCCATCAGCTGTCCCATTGTATTTTCCTGAATTTCAATGATGGTCCGAAATATCTTCCCTTCTAGAGGTGATTTTAGTTTGGGGAAAAGCCAGAAGTCACAGGGCGCCAAATCTGGGCTGTAGGGGGGCTGAGTCACCTAGGTGATTTGATGTTCTGCCAACAAATTCTACATGAGACGTGATGCATGAGCAGACGTGTTGTATTGATGAAGCTGCCAATCACCAGTTGTCTGGAACTGTGGCCTTCTGAATCACCCTAATAGTTTCTGAGGGGGAATATTTTACCTTAATGCAAAATTTGATGCAGATTCGTTGCTCTGATTGCTCAGTCATTTTGAATGCGACATCCATACAGTACACATGCTCACTCAATGGAGTCTACCACCCCCACTGACTGGTACCATGAAGTCATCATTGTTCACACATGTGTATTCCAGTCCACTCTCCTTGGCTACTGGGTTACATCAATGCTGGGAAAATCATTCTCATTATATTAACAATGGCTGTATTTTTTCCAGACAGACCTTGTATGTGTGTGAGGTAAGGTCTTATGTTCATTTTCTTCTTATACAGACATGCTAATGATGTAGCACCATTTATTAAAGGATTTTCCTTTTTCCACTGAATTGTCTTAGCACCTCTGTTAAGAGTCATTTGAACATATATGTGTGGATGTACTTCTAGAATATCTACAGACTATTTATTCTGTTACATTGATTTATATAACTACCCTTTCATAGTAACAAACTCTTTTGATTACTATAGCTTTATAATAAAACCAATTTTTAAAATTGCTTTGATTATTCTAGTTTAAATTTACATATGAATTTTAGAATCAATTTGTCAAATCGGTACAAAAATTGAATTGCATTTAATCTGGGGACAGTTATGATCTTAACAACATTGAGTTTTTGGTCAATTGCCATGTTATCTTTATACATTTACTTGAATCTTCTTTAGTTTCAATCAACAGTGTTTGTAGTTTTAGTGTAAAAGTTTTGAATGTTTTGTAACATTTATTCATAGGTATTTTAAGTTTTTGATACTATGATAAATGCATACTTAGACATTATATTTTTCAACTTCTGCCACTATTATGTAATGATCCAATTGACTGTCATATTAACATTATACCCTACAACCTTGATACAACTTAATTAGTTCTAATAGTAGTTTTGTAGATTCCTTGGAATTCTAAAAAACAATCATATCATCTGTAAAGAGAACAGTTTAATGTTTATCTGATACTTCTGACTTTTTTTTGTTAGTGCCTAGTTACCATGGCTGGTACCCTCCCTACAATGTTGAACCAAAGTGGTGGAAGTGGACATCCTTGATTTACTCATAATTTCAGAGAAAACAAAATCAGTATTTTACTCTTACATATGATTAGGAGATTTGAGACAACCAATTAAATTTTTAATAGACATAGTGGTACTCCAATTTTCTATTTCTTCATGCATGAAATTTTAAAATATCTGTCCATTTCATATAAATTATTAAGACAGAAAAATTTTAAGCTAACAGTGAGGTCACAACCATAGTACCTGATGTGTCTGTCCGGCTCTGTCACTCACTAGCTGCATAAACTTGAACAAGTCTCTTATTTGTCTTTAGTTTCCTTGTCTATAAGATGGAGAAAACAATAATCCCTGCCTTGTATACTTGCTTTGATGTTTGTGTGTGTGTGTGTGTGTGTGTGTGCAAACATGCCTAGGTTAATACATGGCATGTAGTTATGATCTAAAAGTGATAGCATATATTGCTGTTGTGGTGGTTATTATTATTATTAAAATAATTATTAGACTGAATTATAAAAACAATAGCCTGTTAAAACTGACACTTTTTCTTTCTCTGTGATATTTCTCTGTTATCTATACAATCAATAATTGGAAGAATGCCATTTTATCTCTTTCTCACACACACACACAAAATTAAATTTTGGTAGGATCCATCCTACACTACTAAAGTGTGTTCTAATTGCATGTAGTGCATTTCTTAAAGCCTTCTTGTCCAAGAACAGATACTGCCAATGAGCAGTGATGTGACCACAGGTTGTGAGCTCTGTTGCTTTTCTGTCTACCTAAGTCTGGACCCTCCTCTACCATCTAATGCAAACTAACTATAATTGCAAAAATAAAGTTTAATGAGTGGAGCTATATTATGAGTTGTAGTTATCTTAACAAGTTCTGCCTTTTAATTAAACATCTTGCTTCCAGTATTTGCTCCCAATTTTCTCATTAAATATTTCAGTGCCAGAATTTTTTCAAAAAACAATTTATAATGTTTATCGTCCATTGTTTTCACCTTACTTTTTTGCCTCAGCTCTTTCAGGTCTTCTTAAATGGGTACCAAATTTTAAAGGGCATTTCATTAAAATGAATGCTTTAGTTTTCTGGAGGGAGAAGCAGCTTGACTTACTGAGTACATAATTGCACACATGCTATATTCAGTAGACAGCTCTGGACCTTATGAGGCATTCCTGTATGTCTAAATTAGGGCCACTGACTTTGGGAAGCTGATGATAGAGTAGATTTTATGTAGATTAAGAGTTGCATGTTGTATTTAAAAGTGGAGAGCAGGCAGAGAAATGGCTTATGCTATGGGGTTTGCAAAGGTATTTTCCTGCTGATTGTAAGACCTGTTCAGAAACAAACACAGCATGTCAGCTTGGTTAATGACACATCAGCCCAGAGGGTGCAACTTCAGGACCCTAGGAAAAGGAAGCTGGGAATGGTCTGTGCTTATTGTACACCCCTGTAGTTCACCCTTGGTCACTAGTTGGACCATCCTTGGAAAGTCCCAGAGCAATGCTGACACAGCCTGCCTTTGATAGAAACCAGGCCAAGGCAAAACTTCTGGTTAAGGCTTTACTGGTAGATTTAATGTCAGGACAGCAAGAGTGAGGGAAAAGGGTGATGTGCCGGGGGAAAGAAGGGAGCAGGTAAGAACGATGTATCACTAACCTTGTCCAACCTTTTTTTTTTTTTTTAAAGATTTTATTTTTATTTATTTTTAGAGAGAAGGGAAGGGAGGGAGAAAGAGAGGGAGAGAAACAGCAATGTATGGTTGCCTCTCACATGGCCCTCACGGGGACCTGGCCCGCAACCCAGGCATGTGCCCTAACTGGGAATCGAACCTTGTCCAACCTTTGTATGAAACTTGAACTGATTTTTGCATAGGGGTTACTTTTCTTTAAATTAACAATTATTTTATTTATAATAATACTAATATAACAGAAATCACATGTGGTTGGATAGCATGGTCTTATTGAAGTTTCTCTTTTTTAAAGTTTACATTACTTATTTTATGTATGTACATATGTATGTACATATTTTTGCTTAATCCTTACACCTTTTCACCCAGCCTCCCAACCCTACCCACCCCCAGCAGCTATCAGTCTGTTCTCTCTCTGAGTCTGCTTCTGTTTCATTTGTTAGTTTATTTTGTTCATTAGATTCACATATAAGTGAAATCATATGGTATTTGTCTTTCTCCGACTGGCTTATTTCATTTAGCATAATGTTCTCCAGGTCCATCCAGGCTGTCATAAAGGGTAGCCTTCTGTGAACTACTGGAACTCAGAAAAGTGAACTGCGTGCAGAGAAAAGGGAATTTATTTGCTGGCTCCTTCCTCACTCCTGTTTTTCACAAGCCAGTTTTCACAAGGAGTATTTGTTTTCTCACACTGAGTTGTGCCATCTGGCTTTCTGGGCCACTTTGGAACCTTCTTCAGCTCTGCCCCTGGAGTCTTCTAAGAACATCGAAGTCTGGCCTCCCTTGTTCTGACCTGGCAGTCTCTCAGGAAGTACTAAGTCTTCACTTAACTGACTCAATAGGTTCTTGGGAACTGAGTCTTTAACCAAGTTTACCATAGGCTAATTGATATATAGAAATCTGTTAACTCTTGTTTCTATCAATTAGTCTATGGTGAAATCAGTTTTGTTATATGTTATTAATTTTCATTTGCCAGGGGCACTTTTAATTACCAGGAACACTTGACATAGTTCATCACTTCTTTCTGAAACACTTTCATTTGTCTTGGTTTTCCCCTGCCTCGCTAGGCCCTCCTTCTTAGTTTCCTGTGTTCCTTTCTTCTCTTCTGCTCAGACTTTGACTTTTGAGTATCCACTGCTCAGTCCTAGGTTATGGTCTCTCCTCCACCTACATCCACTCCCTGGAAGATCTCATTTGATCTTTTGACTTTATTTGCCATGTTTTTGCTAACAACTTCTGCTCAGAACTTTCTCCTGAAATCCAGATTTGTATCTCCAACTGCCCACTCAACAGCACCAATGGGATATGTAATCCACATTTTAAACTGAGCTTGTTCAAATCCCTATACCATCCCCTTCTTGCATCCCTCACCCTCCTTCCTCAAGAAAAAAAAAATGCCCTGTTCCTTCTGACATCTTCTGATCTCCGTTGATAGTAACCTCATCCTTCCAGTTGCTTAGGCAGAATCGTTGGGGTCATCTTTAAGTTCTCTTTTCTTTGGTAACCCACATTGAATTTTTAGGAAGTTCTATTGTCTCTACTTTCAAAATATGAATTATAAGAACACCCAGAGTTAATCTCTAGTTCAGAAATAAGAATAGTGGTTGTCTCTCTGCAGGTGTTGGTATAGACTGGGAGGAACTCAGGGAAATGTTCTGGGGCTGTAGTAACATTCTGCATCTCGATCTGATTGGTGTTGATAAAAATACATATATAGAGTGGGGCAAAAGTAGATTTATAGTTGTGGCTATGCAAAACAGAGTTTTCTATTATTATTTATGAAGTATTGTATTTTTTCCATATAAACAACTATGAACCTACTTTTGCTCCATACTGTGTGGATAAAAATTCATTGACCTTAATATTTTTACATTTTACTGTATATATTTTGAACCTCAATAATGTTTAAAGGAATTTAATTTTGCTGTCAAGTGCCTCTCTAAAAATCTTGCAGTAACCTGAGGCTTTCTGTGATATACTATGTTGCTGACATCCTCTGTGCCATGTCCACAAAGACCTTACAAGCACAGTATTCAAGTTCATTTTAAATTATCTATGTCCAGCCCTGGCCGATGTGACTCAGTTGGTTGGGTGTCATCCCATGAAGAGAAAGGTTAATGGTTCAAGTCCTGGTCACGACACATACTTGTGTTGCAGGTTTGGTCCTATGTTGCAGTGCCTGTGAGAGGCAACCAATCAATGTTTCTCTCCTTCCTCTTCTCTCTCCCTCCCCCTCTCTCTAAAATATAAATAAATGAAATCCTTAAAAAAATAAATGACCTGTGTTCAGTTATTTACAGCAAGAGCAGCAGAAAGCTATTTTCTCTTTGTAGCAAGAAAGACTTACCCTGGGTGTGAGTCTTTAGCCCAATTAATCAAAAGATAAATGAAAATAAGAAGAAATATTCATTCATTTTTTTTCTATCATCACATAAAATTCCAAAAGTCTCACACTTGAGGTCCATGAGAGCAGATCTGTCCTTGGCCTGCAGTTGTGCCTGAGGGATAGTCACCTGTACTTAGTGGAAAACTACCTGCAGGAAGTACAGTCTCTGCAGAGTAATATTGACAAGAAGGTCCCTTTCTCAAGGGAGCAACCTCTGTCCTCACCAGATTCCCACTTTAGGTTCTGCTCGGGTGCACCATGACCCCACATAGGTTCCTACTTAATCTATAATTTCTAATACCATCTGGTGCAGATGTATCTGCTTAACAAGAAAAGTTTTAGCACCCAGTGTTTTAGTGCTTGTTTCACCCTCACTGGGCCCCTATATGATGATAGTTTAGGATGGAGGTGGGGTGGCCCTTCTCCTGGTGTCCGCTGTGAAATAACTCTGTATAAATGGGAAAACAACCAAGTGGAAAAGTACCACATTATTAATGGCTTGGTGGTACATGATAGCACCCTACCTAATGGCAATTTTTCTCATTATTATGAATTATTAACACTTTATATTATTGAGCCCTTGCTAATTGCCACATGATTTTGGGAATTTTAGA
>PVJI01032759.1:0-11890 GCA_004026765.1 Micronycteris hirsuta
ACTGCAAGCTGTTTCCGATACTTCTGGTATGGGCTGGGAAAGGCCTCGGACCCCAGCTACAAACAGGCTCCAATTCCCTTTGGTGGAAGCGCCAGCCTCCTCGGGCCAAGGAACGGCCTTGCTCTCCCTCCGTGATACAGGCCAAGTTCCCTGGGCCTCCGATCCCAGTCGCCTATGGCTCCTGGTAGCGCACGGCTCCTGGGTCCTGCACTGATCCCGGGTCGCGCACCCGACCTCACGACTGTTGAGAGCGGGGCCTCTCCAAACAGCCAGGTAGCGCCACTGTTTTTACTCTCTGAAAAAATTCTACCTATTTACGCTCTCCAGCCAAAACAAGCATCTGACTACTCTCAAATCCTAATCTGGCCCCCTCCCCAAGAATCTTGCGTCCCATCTGGGCGGCTGCCGGGTCTGGGACTGAAGCCCCACCCCGCTCCCCGGGCTTGTCCCGATGGGGACCCTTTCCTTCGGATGCTCTCTGCTTACCGTGTGAATGTTCAAATTCCCCTGTAATCTTGGGCATCAATCATCATATGTGTTGGAATACTGCTGCGTTTTTGCCCCGTTCCTCAGAAAATCAACCGGTGGGTAGGAGGACGTAAACTCTGTTCCTCCTAACTCGCCGCCATCTTCCCTCTCTCCTAGTTAAATTTCTTTTAATAAATAGTTTGACCATATGAGAGAAAGTACTTGGAATTTGAGAAATATATTGCATATTAAAAAATGAATGAAAAATGTGTCTCATTTACAAATAAATTTAATTCAGAAAGATTATAGATATATGTTTCATTTTGAAATTTTGGTCACCGTAACATAATAATCCATAATCCATTGACACATCCATATAATTCAATAGTAATAGGTCAAAACATAGTTACACTATATATTTTTCCTATGAGGGCATATATGAGTAAATTTCTACTTCTCAAACTCCCAGTGAAATGATTAACATATAAATATGAAAAAAAAACATTGCTAGAATATATTGTATTGTGATCTAGAATCTCAAATTACATGGGGAAATTTGATTTATGCAATAAATTATAATGTAATATTCATAAGCTGCTTTATTTATTCTTATTAAAATTTATAAAACAAGTCATCAATTTCAATAATATAGAAGAGTATTTATATAATTAAGTTTAGAATCATGCCCTGAGTAAGTAAAATATAAATATATACTCTGAATTAGTTCCTTAGGGCTGCCAGACCTAAGTACCACAGACTAGTACTATATTTTTTTATTATTGTTCAATTCTAGTTGTCCCAATCTGTCCCCCTTTGTTCTCCCCTGCCCCACCAAGCCCCCACTCACTCAGTCAATCCCCACCTTGTTGTCCATTACCATGAGTCCTTTATACATGTTCCTTGACTAGACCCTTCCCTTATTTGCTCCATTATCCCTCTCCCCACTTCCCTCTGGTCACTGTCAGTTTTGTTTGTTATTTTCATGTCTCTGTTCTGTTTTGCTCATTTGTTTGTTATGTCGATTAGGTTCCACTTATAGGTGAGATCATATGATATTAGTCTTTTGCTGCCTGGATTGTTTCACTTAGTATAATGCTCTCCAGTTCCATCCACGTTCTCTTGAATGGCAGGAGCTCCTTCTTTCTTTCTTTTGTGTAGTATTCCACGGTGTAAATGTACCACAATTTTTTGATCCACCAAAGTACTGATGGGCACTTAGGCTGTTTTTGGCACTTGACTGTTGTAAATAACATTGCTATAGCAACAGCAATGCATTTTTTTACAATTTTGGTGGACGGAAATTTCAGGACAGTGTTGGCAGGTTTGGTTTCTTGCTTGTATATGGCATTTTCCCCCATGTCTTCACATAATCTTCCCTCTGTGTGTATCTGTGTCCTAATTGTCACTTCTTATAAAGACAGCAGTAATATTGAATCAAGGCCTACCTTAAGGACCTCCTTTCAATTTAATTACCTTTGTAAAGATTCTACCTCTACATACAGTTGCATTCTCAAGTACCACAGATTAGGACTTCAACATATGAATTATTAGAGGTCACACTTCAGCTCATAACATGTACATATACAGTGAAATACTTTATCAAAAATATTATAACCAAGTTATAATAAAAATAAAAACATGTACACATGTGAAAAATATTTGAATCATATATACCAGATATAATACTTCACATTTTAACAAGTCAAATCCATAAAACTAAAACAGTTATATAATATATTTGATATATTTGTACATATTAAATCTATGAAGTTTAAAAAGAATTTTAAAGAACTGAGTCTTATCATTGCCACTTGTTAACTATGCTACCTTAGGCATGTTATTTACCTTCTTTCCCAATTTAATTATTGCCATTTACTATATAACACATATGGGACATTTGAAGGATTTTAATGTATCAGTAAAAGTAAAGTGTTTATCATTATTATCAAATTTGATTTATATTATGATACAGTAGATTATTTCAAATAAGTAACTGAACAAAAGTTAAGCTAGCAATTACTCTAATATAAGATTTACTAAATTAATGACTGCCTTATAAAGATCTCCAACAAAATATGCTTTCAAAATTCCACATAAATTAGTATCAACTCACATTTCTCATATCAATTTTCAATTTTCAAAGTAATCTTTGGCCACCTTAGTACTACTAGTTGTTAGTTATATTCCTCTGTAGCAATGAGTGTCTTTATGAATCTTTTAGGGATTAAAAGAACACTTTCTTCTGCATTTTTAGAATGTTTTACTATGTTATTCATTGTCCATTATAATATCTTCTTCAAAATAAAAACACAGGAACTAGATTGTCTTTAGCTTTGGTCAGAGACACCATAAAATCATATAAAAACAATCAAGGGAAAATCAAGGCATGGATTATTGAGCTCAAACTGCCTAATTCTAAACTGTGAAAATATCCCTGTGTGCCATAAATCAAATAATATATTATGAGATAAATCCAATACATTCCCTACCCAGAGAACATTAGTTTTATTGATTTTTTCATGTTTTTCTTATTTAATATTTTAGGTTCTGTAGCATTTGCATGCTACCTTTCCACGACCCTAGCAAAACCCATAAATGTGTTCACATTATCATCTCTTTAATAAAATTTTCAAAGTGTGATATTTTGTATTATTTTTGAAAGAACTTACCACCATCACAACCACTACTAATCATATAAGCTTCAAGCCTCATAAAACCTAGATCAGCCAGTATCATGTGTTTTGTATACAGAAATATCAAAAGAAATGTACATTATCAGTTCTTCTGGTATCGTGACTGCAATAAACCCCATTCATTTTTCCAGGCACTGAATGATTTGGATTTGTGCTGGAAATATTTAAATACCTTCTGTCTGTCAAGGCAATGCTTCTAAAATAAAGCTGAAGCACTAAGGAGAGTTAGAATTGAGAATGATTGGAAGTGGGAGAAAGAATCTGGACTGGACTGTCACAAGATATTAAACAGGCTGTGTAAAATCTAAGGAAGACAATGCTGTTCTATTTCACATAATAAATATTTTCAATTAGTGCTCCACCCTCTTGTAAATCTTTCTAATATCCTTCAACTAGATGTGGATAGCTGTTCAATGAATATGACATCTCAGAGTTTTAGTTCTAGAAAACGGTTGATAAATTTGTCACGCTCATGAAAGGAAAACAAGTTTTTTTCTATGTAAGTATCATATTTAGTTGTCATCCATCTCCATTCATCAGGTAGAGTACTTTTGATATGGATTGACATGGCATCCCTAACACCAATAATAATACTGCTTTTTCTTTGTTTCCTGCTCTTCTTCCACTCTTTCCCCAATGATTGACTGAGTATAACCAGGTGAAGTGGAGAAGATTCTGAAAACAGAAGTGACTGTTCATAATGAATGGGTGTATTGCCATATTTTATATGCATATTATTTATTATCATACAGATAAAATAATATTATCAACCATTCTGGACTTAATGGCCACTCTATAGGTTTCACCAATACAACAGATGTTCTGTTGTAACATGACTGATAGGTGCCAGTGAAAGTCAGTCTACTGCAGGACTTCACAGCTCATTTAATCTTAAGAAGGGGGTTATGGTTGTCCCTGTTTGGTGCTTCTTGACAAAATTAACCCTGCCAAGGATGATGAGAACCTGGAACAACTTCAAACTTGATTAATAAAATGTTATATTTTAAATATCTCCTATAAGTAATCATTAGGAAAGTAATCCCTAAACATTTTTTCAGTCCCTTGACTATACCCTGAGCTTTCTTAGCCACTAATGATTGTATTCAATAAATAGAATAGCAAAATAATTTCACACACATTTCACTCTCAAAACATCTATTAACATTCAAATAGTTTTTTTCAAATGACTGGATCCAATGGTCTATCCAATATACTCATCATTTTTCAACACAAAACACTTTATTTTTGAAAATTTCCCTTTTTTTTGTGATATATTTGGTTTTCTCCAGTATTGTTTCTTATCTCTCATTCACAGTTAACATGTTTTTCTTTCATAAAAATATGAACTGTCACTTCAAATATCTATAAAAACCATGAGAATAAAGTGAAACTATAAAAGCAAGAGTCAAAACAGCCATTAATGATATAGTTTTATTGGAGGAGGTAGGGGAATTTACTTAAACAAGAAGACATTCACTAACTACTTAAAGTAGAAAATGCATTATACTTTTTTCATAATAACTGATACATATCACCTATCACTTCCTAAAAGTCATAGATCATGGTGTTCCTAAAAAGGTTATTTGAAAATAAATATCTAATTTACTCATCCTAAATAAAATTTTAAAACTTACAATAAATTCTGTTCCATTTATTAAAGTTTCAAATAGTAAATGAGTAAATGTTGGTACGATTTGCTCTCAGATAAAAATTATGAGTTTGAGTGCGACTGTAACTTCAGCAGGGTTTGTGTTTGGATTTAAATGTATTTTATATATTAAAATAGTTCCACAATGTGTATACTTCCTCTTTAATATCTATATAGATTAATGGACATATTGAAATAGATACAAGTAATGATATAAGTATTATATTTGGATGTATATTATATATTTTTGGTAAAATAAATATTTCAATATTTTAAGTGTATGTATCATCATGTAGCTCTCTCAAAGGAATTACTTTAGTCAAATAAACAATTGGCATGTCTCCATTTTGAAAATTTTCCAACACAGATTTAACCTCCAGTGTCCATTCTGCAAAGTGGTTTAGTTCTGCGGGCAGCCAAGAGTAAAGAAACCAGAGAGAAACCTGATCATTTAACTCCCATGTTTTTTCTTTCGGCCTATTTAACTTTCCATTAGCTCACTCAACCTCCTCAGGAGTTATCAGCAAGTTAAGTGGAAATGGGGACTTTTCACTGTTGAATTCAGTTTATATGTTCTCGTTCGAACATTTAAAAGCTTTGTTTCAAAAATATGAACTGAAACTAAACATTCAGTAACTCTCCTGACATTTAAGATAAAAAGGGCCTGAATTAAATTCAACAGAGTCAGAATAATCAGCTGGGAAACTAATTTTCTTGGAGAGTTATAAAGTTAAATGACTTTATCAAGGTACAAGTAAAGATATTATTCAATTTAGACATGATTTTTAAAATAACTCAAAGGTAATTTTACTAAAAATGCTTATAAATAGTGATTGCTATTTTTCAATTTTCTTTTTTTTCAATTAAAATATTATAACTTAATTTACTGTACTATATTTTTGTAATGTTTCCAAATAAACTGTTAGCCATGTGTTGGAAATAAGGAAGAAAATTCCAAGTTAGAGGGTAACTAAAGTTTAAGTTAATAAATTAAAATTAATTTAGCTCATTTAATGTCCTTCAACATATAAGCATAAATATCTGTAAGTGATTTTGTGAGCTGACACATAACTGAGCAATTATGTGACTTATCAGTGATTGGAAGAAAGAATGACCTCACAAAAGGCTGACATTTAGCTGGGATTCAGCTGCTCAGCCTTCCCAGTGCCTATTGCTCAATGCCCCTTCTGTCCAGGTTAAATAGTGTGAACGTCACCTTGACTACTGACCACATTAAATTTTATTCCTTAAAAGCACATATTTGTCAAATGTATATGAATGTGTATTAAAAATCCTAAAACATATATAGTTTAACAGTTACACAATCCTTTTAAGCTTTTCTTAGCATTTTGAAATAAGCTTGCTTATGTGACCACACTGATTAATTAAAATAAAGTTCAAAGTTAAGTTTTTAGATTTACATTATCTAGCAGAAACGCATGAACAACATATGATGGTGGCAGGAACAATGAGACAGAAGATGGATATTGTCATTGGGTACCACCTATGAGAGGAGAAACTGAACATTCATATGCCATTTCCTTTTCCTACTGCTTTCACTCCACAGACTTAAGTTTCTTTTGTTCTTGGAAAATATTAAGCATTTCATGAAATTTCACTATCCCTTCCTCCATCTTGATAAATAATACCCTAAACTCCTCCTTTATATCTTCCCCATGCAGTCGTTGTATAATATAATTCAAAAGATAGCTTCCTCATGTTCTGAAAAACAATTTCCTGTATAGCTCAAAACTTTGTATACAATAGATTTATGTTGACACTATTTCCCTACCTTGTTTCCAGAATTAAGTTGCTTCATCCATTTTTTAATTTGATTTCATTTTTTTAAAATCAGTTTGTTTTCCTACCTAACAGTCATGAAGCGATGTGAGTTAAATGAGGGCTGAAGCAAGCAAGCAAGAAAAGTGGTGTCTTTGGGGGTTGAGACCAATTGACAGCTGATGGGCTTTTGACATCCAGGGGCACCAGGAAAGGGTATGTATCTGAACAGTGAGACAGAGTGGGCTCCAAAAGGAGCAGCATGTCAGATATACATAAAGATTGGTTAAATATCAAAGAAAAAATATTAACCTACTCAAATTTCTTTAGCCAGCCAAGGCCTTACCTCTCTTCTGCTTTTCCAAGGCACTAAACAGAAATTTTATTTTGTTCTTCCATTGTTTCCTATATTTGAAAATGGGGCAGGAGCCTGGGAGGGGGAGTGCTGAGGACATAAAAGGAAACACACAAGAGTAACCCTGATAACAAAAGTAAAACCCTATCCTGCTGATGACAGCAAGCACATAAGCTTATGCTATAGTTACCTGTATTTCAGGGCATTTCATGCCACTTAAGAGTTTCAGCTCAGGAGAAAGTAATGGTGTGGAAAAGCGTCTACTTGTGAAAGTCTACAATTAACATGACTCTGTCTAGCCTTAACAGCAGGTGATCTCACAAGTGTTAAATGCGTGCTTGTGGGTAAGTAACATTAAGGATTTGATATTTCGGAAGGAGTAGGTAGGATAGCATAGTGCCCAGAAGAGTTCAGTTAATGAAGTACCAAGTTCTAAACCTCTCAACAGCTGGAGGCCCTCTATCACAAAATTTTCATTTGCTGCAGGAAATCTTGGAATCACTGATTCTCAAAACGAGCCTGACATTAAGGAACTATATGGCAGTTTCTGCAGCAAAAGGGTTGGAATACATTTTGGCATTTCTTATTTTTTGAAATAAATTATATCTGTGGTTTCTAATCGAATATACTACATATTTAACAATATACTTGGATAAGATATTTAATTTTCCTAAGGTGATTATTTTAAACATATTGATCAGATGAGAAGCTCACTACTCTATTTGGACATCAGGTTCAAAACAGGATCTAGAATTAGCTACGCCAATGGCAGGTGTTTGCTGTTTCAATGAAAAAAAAAAGAAAAGTATATAAAAACAAAATTAATACTGTTGTAGTGTACAGATGGCGGATGAAAACTCTGTTCTTCATCCAAATCCCCAAAATTGTCCGTTGATGGCAGCTGGGGGCAGGGAAAAATATAAAATGGTATCCTCAGGGAGGAAAATATCATAAGAATCTTTGAAATATAGAAAACATGTGGTATTTTTAGGAGAAAAACAAGAGTCCAGGATCCACATAAGAAGCACAGCAGCAAAAGGGGCAAGTATTGGAGATTCGGAAGATACATGAAGGTACATTAAAATTTATGAATTTCTTTGAGCAAACGTGGACCTAAATTTGGCTGTGCCAGGTTGAAGTGGTTAGAGGCACTCCACCACAGGAGTGAGGGGGCATGATTTTATAGAGAAGATGAAAGCACAACAAGGACATTATTTGATTGCCTACAGTTTAAGCAGTTGCCTTATTTGAATAAACCCAGTGGCTGTTAGTGACTGGTTGTTCTTCAGTTTCATATTCTCATATTTGAGGACAAGGCCTCTAGCTTAAGTTTGGTTTGTTTATGGAGGTTACCAAGTCATTAGAACCGCCTCTAATTATTTTAACACGGAGCTTCAGGAGGAGAGAAGCAGGAGGACTCTGGAACACCCTCTGTCAGCGCCTTAGTCAGAAAATGACAATTGGCCCTGCAAAGTGTGTGTGTGGCCTCCCTCTGCCTCACTGTACCCAGAAGCAGAAAGGTAAGATATCTTTCCTGAGGCAAAGACAGAGATCCCCAGGGTGGGAAGGACAGGGCAGAGTGGGAGAATGGCTGGCAGGGTGACGGTGATAGGCAGGATGGTTGGTGGGTGGTAACTCTCAGAAGGCACAGGAAACCACCAGGACAAGAACTTCCAGATCACTTTCTGGTGTCCCCCACCAAATGGAAAGATGTGTTTTCAAAATCATTGCTGGCATGTTGTGTCAAAATATTGCATCAATAAAGAAAATGAGACTTCGTATCTTAGAAATTATGCATGCTCCATGGTGGAATAAAGACAGAAACCAAGATGTGATGAGTGTCCAAAAGAGCACAGTTAGAAAGCCCATTTGTGAAAGATGAAACTAAAATGTTCTCACAAAATGTGGCAAAAAGATCAACTGATGGGTGACATATTACACTCATCATGACAGACTGAGTGAAAATAGCCGATAACTTCGAATGTTAAAACTTGATTAAAACTCTACAAATAGATGGAAACTGCTTTTTACTTATAAAGAATTTCTTCCAGAATCATGCATTAATCATCAAATGTGTTATTATATCATTGGCAGTGTTCCCAAGAGCAGGGTGCTAAGTTTCTGGTATTTATTCACAATTATATTAAGAGATATACTATGAACATAGTAAACAGTAGATCCTGTAGAAAACAGCCCAAGATAAAATCTAAAGATCAGAAAGGGGACTTTTTCTTATTCCAGGAGAGGCCCATATTTCCAAAAATTTTTCAAGGATTCATTGTTTCTTTAGAGAGGGTTACGTCTGAAATAAATATTTAAAAACTTTATAGATGCAGTGTTTTGTATTTTTCCTTCTGTGAGCATTTTCTGTTTGCTAGCACATTGAGGTATGGTCTTTATTTCCTCAAGTGTTCCCTTAATAATTTTCCTGCCCGTGAAAATTCTAAGCTACTTTGCCTCATAGATATGTCTGTAATATACTGTAGATTTAGAATTCTCATACCTGCAAAATCAGTGTTTGAGACCTACTTTTGCTTTCAGATAATTTCTCTTAATTTCTTTCAGGCCAATTACTCATTTAAAATATTTTAAATAGCATCATGTTTATAGACATTAGATGGCTTTATTCTAAAGACTTTACAGTATTGTTGAAATTAGAATTCACAAGAATTTCATTAAAATTCAACAGCAATTGTGAAACATGGATTTTATAACCAAGGTGAGTAAAACAGACCAATTATTTCATTAAATCACTTAAGCTATAAAAACAAGATACAATATATCATTTGCCTTGATACAGATATATCTCTAGAACATAGCATCATTATCGTATAGATTTGATTTAGTGGATTCAACAATTATTACAAGTGGACTTTTTTTTACTGTTGTTGAGTTATAGCTGTACTGTCTCTTTCCCCATTACTCAGCTTCCCACTCCCACAGTCAATCTCGCCCCCTTGACCGTGTGCATGTGTTCTCTATTTGTGTTCCTTTGCTTGCCCCTCCCCTTCCTTCCCCATTATCCCCACCCCCGCCCTCTGGTTTCTGTCTGTTTGTTCCTTATTTCCAAATCTCTGGTTTTATTTTTCTTGCTTGTTTGTTTTGCTAATTAAGTTCCACTTATAGGTGAGATCATATCCTATTTGTCTTTCACCACCTGGCTTATTTCATTTAACATAATGCTCTCCAGTTCCATCCATGCTGTCATGAAGGGTAGGAGCTCCTTCTTTCTCTCTGCTGTGTAGTATTCCACTGTGTAAATGTATCTCAGTTTTTTGGTCCACTCATTTACTGATGTGCACTTAGCCTGTTTCCAGCTCTTGGCTTTGTAAATGACACTGCTATGAACATTGAAGTGCATAGGTTCTTTTGAATTGGTGTTTCAAGATTCCTAGGGTATGGTCCCAGCAGTTGAATCACTGGATCAAAAGGCAATTCCATCTTTAGTTTTCTGAGAAAATTCCATACTGTTTTCCACAGTGGCTGCATCAGTCTGCATACCCACCAACAGTGGACTAGGGTTCCCTTTTCTCCTCAACCTTGCTGACATTTGTTGTTTGTTGATTTATTAATTTGGCCATTCTGACTGATGTGAACTGGTATCCCATTGTGGTTTTAATTTGCATCTCTCTAATGGCTAGTGATGTTGAGCATTTTTTCATGTGTCTGTGGGTCCTCTGTATGTCCTCCTTGGAGAAGTGTCTGTTCATGTCCTTTGCCTATTTTTTAATTGCATTATTTGTCTTCCTGGAGTGAAGTCCTGTGAGTTCTTTATATATTTTGTAGATCAAACCTTGTCTAAGGTATCATTGGCAGATACGCTTTCCCATATGGCTGGTTCCTTTTCATTTTATTGATGTTTTCTTTAGCTGTACAGAAGCTTTCTAGTTTGATGTAGTCCCATTTGTTTATTCTTTCCTCTATGTTTCTTGCCCTAGGGGACATATTGGTGAAAATATTGTTGAATGGGATATCTGAGATTTTCTTGTCTGTGTTTTTCTCTAGGACTTTTACAAATGGACTTTTTGGTTTTAAGCATGAAAAACACAAATTTAAGTAAAACTACAAATATTTCTACCTATTTATAACATAAAAAACATGACAGTCATAGTTGAAGTTGTATTTTGAAGTTCTTTTAAGATATTCTTAAAAAGCATAGGAAATATTCCTGAAATTATAATATTTTTAACACACTACAATTAATAAACATATTTTGGATGTACAATTTCTCTTGACAGCAAATTGGAATACTTAAGAATTTTTAGAAGCTAATTACATTCTCATTTAGTTTAATGAATATTTTTAGTAGTAATATTATGATTCATGTTTCTCTGGGAAAGAGCAATTTAATACTTATAAAGTATTCAGTTGTTCTTAGCAGGACATGTGGCTGCTAGGGGACTATTGTTTAACAATTAAGTCATTCTAACATTGTCAATTATTTCTTAAACATATCTATTCCTATATTGAAAACGTATTGTAAGGCATGAAATGATAAGGCTGATCTGTAACAGCAGTGTAACTCTTCTAGAGAAAATATTTCTTGGATGTATCAGCTCCCCATTTTTTTCACTAACAAGATTTCCTCTGGAAATGATCAACTAGTGTTATGACTATTTAATGTGCAAGCAGGAGGAAGAGGAACCTCTCTAAAACTTTCTAGACATTAAACATATTACAGGTTTTTCATAATTATTTACATTAAATGAGGTGGTCTTTTTTTGTAATGTGTTGGAAATGCTGTACAATTGTGGCGGATTCCGCCCGCGGAATCCACCGTGAGGTGGACTGGAGCCTGAAGCATCAATGATTCACACACAAAGACACATTAGGAGATGAAACCGGGGCCACGGGCCCTCTCCATCGCCACCATTTTCCGGAGAGGAACCTCGTGGGTTGGATGGCCGGGGTTTTTATTAGAGGCTTTAGGGCATATTTACATAGGAT
>PVJI01032760.1:0-11888 GCA_004026765.1 Micronycteris hirsuta
CTTGGTAAGCTATAAATATTCAAACACCAGAGAATATACACCATATTCTTTTGCATATAATATCTAAAAGAAATGCAAGGCTATACCATAATGTGTTCAAAGGTAGTAGGAATAGCTGATAAACTGTACTCTTAAGACTAGTGCATTTTCTGCATGTATTTTATTTCACAAAATATGTTTTATTAGACTTTTTAAAGAGTGAAGCACTAGAAGCTGTTGACAAGCTTTCTTATTTATATGAGTTTTATTTACTTATGGTTATATTTTTTGAAGATGACAATATCATCAGGATACTGAATCAGATAATAACATAAACCTCACTTTATAATAAGGAAATAAACATATCATATGATCAGGAGTCCTTAGGTCAGTTAGATTTCATGGTTTATTTACTCGGGCTCACCTATTTTCAATGACCATTCAAGTTATTTTGGTTTATATCATCTTATCGACAGTGTCAGGTGACTAAGCCCCTAGCAAGCGGGTCCCACTTTAGCCTTTCTGTGCATAAATTCTCAGAACTGATCACCTCTGCTTGAAATATGCTTCTCCATACAAAGGAGAGATAAACCAAAACTTCATCCAGTTATTGCTTCTGGCTCCAAATCCAAGATATGTGTTATGTTGTATAGTTCCTACATGCATCAGAACATTTACCTACCTGCAACAGATAATCTGGCAATTATTTAAAAAAAAGTCTTATTTGGAAAAAGGAAGGATAAAAATAAAATAAAAATAGAAATGTGTGCTCAAGGTTGTTTCAGTGGAGTGGTGTGTAATAAACATACACCACAAAGGATCACATGATTTCCTGAGGGACAGAAATAGGAAGGCACGCCTTACCTGACGGTGGATGATTTTTCCTTGGTCAGCTACTTCATTTAACAGCCTTTGGTTTGAAAACCTAGGAAGTGCTGTTACATTCATTTTTTTCTTCTTATAAACACATCTGACTTGGAACTGGGAAGAATGCCCTTTCCTGAATATTGTGAGATTTCAGAGTTCAGGGATATTTGGGTTGCTTTAGCAGTTCAACAGTTAAAAGGGTAGTGTTGGTCAACCTTTAATTTTTTGGTCAATCCGTAAAACAAAGAATTCCCTATCATGAGATGTCAAACCTGAAAAGGATAGGAAGAGTCATTAAATTGGGGGCCTAGCCTGGAGTAGGATAAGGAGGGGATCCAGAATAGGGTAAGGTGCATATCAGCACAGAATATTAGAGTTTATACGGTTTGGAGAGTTTGCATTCCAAAGGCTGGTCTCTGCATGGTGTCAGAGCATATTCAGAGTGAAGAAGCGTCCAGGCCAGAGGACAGCAGTCCAGCAGAGGTTGTCAATTCAAGAGAGAGAAGGAGGGCAGCCAGACAGAAAAGGGGGCAGTAAGAAATTGATTACAATTAGGGTGTGTTACGGATGAATTGTGTCCTTCCTAACTTATATGTTAAAGTCATCATGTCTGGTACTATGGAAGTAGGGTATTCACAGACACGATTAAATTAAAATTAAATAATTAGGATTGGCCTAGTCCAATATGATTGGTATGATAAGGAGGGAAATTTGAACACAAAGATTTAAAGAAGGAAGGTGTTGAGAAGACAGTGAAGGCGGCTGTCTGCAAGCCAAGGAGCAAGGCCTGAACAGACCCTTCCTTCACAGCCCTGAGAAGAAACAACCCTGCCAACATCTTGAGCTCAGACTTCTAGTATCCAGAGAAGTGAGAAAATCAATTTCTGTTGTTTAAGCCACTCAGTCCTTTATACCTTCTCAGGGCAGTCCTGGCAAACTAGTACATGACTACTAGTTGAGCAAGTGAATATACTATGGATAATGGGAGCCAAGTTTTTCACTGTTAGATAAAGGAGGTATAAATATAAAAAGGAGAAAAGCAACTAAAATTAACCTGGTAATTTTGAATGAGAATTGGAAGTGTATGAAGTACCATCACTGTATGTGTAAACTCCCTGTCCAGTATCAGGGAGCCTGCAAACTGCTCTGTTACACCGAGATACCAAAACTTAGTTCCCAAATACCACCTGCCTTAGCAGAAAACAAGGGCCTTTAGGGAAATGACCGATTCAATTTCAGCCTTAGGAAAAAGGATACAATGAATATGAGATATCTTGTTATGTGCAAGAAAGAAAATAATTACTTAGAAAGTGATGGGGTCCTGCCAAAGAAAGAAAAAATTCAGCTTGGAGGTATTTCCACAAGTCAAATCTAGCACAGCTGGAGCATAATAGGACTACTACCACTTCAACACCTTTCAACTACAAAGTTATAAACCAACAAGGAAACAAATAAATATATTGATGAAGAAAAGAATACTACACAGATTTGAAGTACTTCTCTACAAGATATTTTTTTTATTTTTATTTTTTATTTTATTATTTTTATTTTTTATTTTTCCTCTTTTCATTTATTTTTATTGTTTATTCTATTCCAGTTGTCCCAATTTTTTTCCCTCTGGCCCCTCTCCAACCACTCCCCCCTTGCCCACACTCCATTGTCCATGTCCATGAGTCATTCATACATGTTCTTGGACTAGCCCCTCCCCCTCCCTCCCACCATTCCCTCCTCCTTCCTCCTCTCCTGCAGCTACCAGTCTGTTCCATGTTTCCACAGAATACCCTTAATAGGCACAGCAATCTTGTAAAAGAGGAACAAAGTTGAAGGAATCACGTAACCTAATATCAAAATATAGTGCAAAGCCATAGTATTCAAAACAACAAGCTACTGGGATAAAAACAGGCATATAGATCAATGGAACAGAATAAAGATGCTAGAAATAAGACTACACATTTATGGTCACGTAATACTTGACAAAATAGGCAAAAACATACAACAGGGTAAAGAGAGTCTATTAAAAAATGGTGTTGGTGAAATAAGCCAGTCAGAGAAAGACAAATACCATAAGATTTCATTCATATGTAGACTCTAATGAAGAAACTGAACAAGCAAAACAGAGACAAACTCATAGAGCAGATGCCAGCTGGAAGAGTGCGGTTAGGGGGCAGAGGGATTGAGCGAATAGGAAAAAGGACTCATGAACACAGACAACAGTGCGGTGGTTGCAGGAAAGAGGAGGGTATCAGGGGACTAAATAGTAACAGAAAAATATAATGATTTTTTTAAAGTAAAAAAGCAACAATAGCACAATGAGATATCACCTCACACCCGTTAGAATGGCTATCATCAATAAATCAACAAACAGCAAGTTTTAGTGCAGATGTGGACAAAAGTGAACCTCGGTGCAATCTTGGCGAGAATGCAGAGTAGCGCAGTCACTGTGGAAAACAGTGTGGAATTACTTCAAAAAATGTTTAAAAATGAAACTTCCTTATGACCCAGCAATTCAACTTCTAGAAACTCAAAACACTAATTCAAAAGAATGCATGCACCCCTATAGTCACTGCAGAGTAATTTACAAGAGCCAAAATTTGGAAGCAACCCAAATGCCCATCAATAGATGAGTGGATACAAATGGGATGGTACATTTATACAATGGAATACTACTCATCCTTAAAAAGAAGGAAATTTTACTTTTTGTGATAGCATGGATGGATTGACCTGGAAAGTATTATGCTAAGTGAAATGATACTTATGTGTGGAATCTATTGAACAAAATTAACAAACAAACAAAATAAAAACAGACTCATAACTTTCAATAGGGAGGGCTAGGGAGGCTGAGTGAAAAAAAAGAAAGGATTAAGCAGAAAAAAAAAAAAAAGAAAAGCAAGCCCATAGACAACATTTTGGTCACTGCCCTAGGGAAATGGGGATGCGCGGAAGCAGGATAAAGGGGGATAAATGATGATGGAAAGAGACGTGACTTAGGGTGGTGAACTCACAATACAATATCCAGGTGATCCAGGCAATCCAGGCGATATAAAATTGTACAGCTTAAAACTATATAATTTTACTAAGCAATATAACCCAAATAAATGCAATAGAAAATAATTTTTTAAAAAGGAGTTTCATGCATGGAATGGTACTGTTCAAAATAGCTTTAATTTTCCAGACAAGGTTGCCTAATTCATGTTTAATAAATACGCCTTGAGTGCATCTCACCATTTAACACTAGCGTTTGGCCTTACCTCAAATAGCAGGTATAGGTAACACTTGACAGCCTGTGATGTACTTAGGATATACAGTTAATGTAATTTAAGGAATCACATTAATCTGAGTGTGCATATTTTAATAGGTTAAGCCCCCGTTCTAGCTGACTGCGCAATACAAGGACGTGGACACTGCACAGTATCACACCAGTATTATTTCCAGCTAACACCTGTTTTACAACAAATTGTACCAATTCTTGTTTTATACTTGCTCACACATTGCTTACACTCTAAATTCCTTGCTTCTCTGCCATGTTTCTCTGCAGGAAGAATATATTTCCCCCGCCCATTGCTTCTGGGCTAGCCATATAATTGTTTTCAGCCAGGCACATGCAAATGGGTATGACATATAACATGTCTATAGTATAATTATAAATGTCATTGAATGGCTTGATTATGCACTGTCACCTGGACCCATCCTTGAGTGTTGGCTTTCTGTTATCATAACAAGATGAGAAGACATGCAGAACTGAGATAGGTCCAAAGAAATGTGACTGAGAGTTCCTCGGTTAAACCCAGTAGAGTTAAAGCCAAACTCATGCAATAAACTCAAGGAATAAATGTTGTTTTATGCAATTGAGATTTGGCAGGTTTTTATTACTGGAGAAAAAGCTGACTAATATGTCTAAAGGGAGATACAGAAATAAATATAAGCACCATGATTTTTTAAATAATTTGTACATATGTAATTATTTATTTACTATATCTAAACATTATTATTTAGATATACTATCTAGCATATTGTACATCATTTATTCCAACATTCTGATGAACAATGTCACATTTTTCGGTATGTTCTTTCTTTTGTTTTATCCTGGTTTTTCAGTGCAGTCCCAAAGTAACAAGATAACGAACCCCTCCAAGCGTTATTAAGGAAGGATATGTACTTCCAAAGAACCCAACTGATGCACAGTCAGCATTGTAATGCCCAGGTGTACAGTCTAAGTTAGCCATCTCCTTTACTAGAAAATGGAGTATGAGTAAAGATTTTTCGTTAGCTGGATTTGAAATGTCCTATAATATGCACCATTTAACATTCAAACTCAATTTAGTATTTTAATTTATTGTCGTTCACTTACACTTGTCCCCCCTTTTTTCCATTGTTCTCCCCACCCAGTCCCTCCGGCTCCTGCCATCCGTCCGTGCCCATGAGTCCTCAATTTATGTGCCTTTACTGCTCTTTTCTCTAACTCACTACTGCTTTTTCTTTTAAAATATGGAAATTGTCAGTTAATGGCCCTCTTCTCAATATAAATGAAATGTAAATCACAATAAAAAATTCAGACTAAAGGGAAAAATGGTTAGTTCTTTTAAGTTGTTAAATTTTTCTAATTCCCTAAGTAATATTTGCCAGGGGGAATAAAAATAAGTTCCAATATATCATATTTGTTATTTGAAAACTGCCTAAAGTACACAGATAATAGAGCAAAAAACTGCTTGTTGATTGCATAATCCGAAAAATATGTTTTTCCAGTAAGTGTATTGCAAGGGTAAATTTGAATGTTATGTTGTATGATTTGCGTATGAAAGTTAAATTGTACAATGTGGTTCATCATTTTTGATGTTCGAGAGGAGTCTCAAGCCACTCGTCTTCCTACACAAATAGTGTTTAATCTCAGGTTCCATTATCACTAATCTTATTAGCAATTTCTGAAATGGACAAAATAGCAATGCTCCCCTCAACAACACAAACCTGAAACAAATAAATGAAAAGAAAAAAAAGTAAAAGTAAGAAACTGACAGAGACAAAGTATCCTTGAGAGTAGACTTATTTTTATGACACAGTGTGAGTAAGTAGTCTTATCCTCTGCCACTGATGCTCTGGAGCAAGTGGACGCTACAGAACACTGTGGTTTAAATGTGTATGAATCATATTATAGAGGAGATTAAAGTTACTGAGATTATGAATACATTCAGGGTTATTATTCCCTAGAGGGAACTTTTAGGGTTTTAAAATAGTGCAGTTAAGTGATCCATGGCGTTCTATCTTGTTTTCTTTCTTTCCTTTTTATATAACCCAGGGGCTTCAAGTAATTTCCCTAGCTCTAAGTTTAAATGTCTGATCTATTTTTCTTCTAAATGTTTTGTTTTTCTGTGTTACCCTTTTTTTATCTATCTATATTTAGTTTGGTCTGTAAATACTAAAAGTGCTGATTGAGCTATCTCCAAGGAGAATAAATAAATAAATAAATAAATAAATAAAAGTGGAGCTGAAAATCAAGGAAATAATTTTAACTGTTTGAAGTCATGTTTCCATTATTTTATTGTTATTCAAGTACAATTGTCTGCAATGTGGTCACTCTTAAAAGAGTATTTAGTAGTGAAATAGGACAAATTCATAAATAGGTTGTCCCCAGAAATGACAGCATATGGGAACATTACTTGTGCTAACAAATGGATCATTAGCATTTGCCACAGCTTTAGGAAATATAGAATTATTTTTTTTCTCTTGATTTTGCAAGAAAGAAAATCTTCCATGCTCACAGAGCTAAAGGTCATATGACTAGTTTCTTGGTAGATTGATAAATATCAACAAGATACTCTGATTTCCACAAGAGCACATTTTCAGTTTAAAAACGTTTCCTTCATTATCTCATGCATTCTTAAGAAAAACTTGGCTCATCATTCAAAATAGCATTTTGTAGTATGAATTGATTTCAAGTACTTGTTAATATGCTTAAGGAATATAGTATGAGTCTAGGTAATTTTTCCAGTGTTTTTATTTTTTAAATGTCATCCGGACCTACAATTTCTGCTCAGACATGTAACAAACGTGGAAGCAATCACTTCCTTCCTTACAACAAGACAAAAGTTGAAGGATTTGAAAATCAACTCTTCTTAGATCCATCAGAGGATTTAAGTCATCCTGCTGCCCTGAAAACTTGACAGGCAAATACAAAGAATCACAGTTGCCCAGTTTCCCCCGCTGCTGTTGCCCTAGACCTGGTGACCCCCAGCCTTGCGACTCCGCAGGCACCCTTTGAGTCACTCAGCCCCCAGTTATTGAGGGCTTCAGCCTCAATGTCTACAACAATCCGGAAAGCTTCAAGGAAAACTTCTTTCGCAAAGACTCCTGAGAACCCAATGGTACCCAGGCTGCCTACCACACCTACCGCCTCTTCTACTCCCCCCAGGTGAGAGCCAGTGCTCCCAGCTCCCGATGCGCACCCAGATAGTGCTCAGGCCTTCACGGTCTGGCTGCATCCACTGTTCAGTCTGGATCCTGAGCCCGCAGCCTGGTCTTGAAAGCTCTACTGAGACCATGTCCAGCCCTAAGAGCAGCCACGGAGGAACCGGTGGTGCCACCAGACTTATTTCCTCTTCTCCACTGAAGAGTTCCTGTGCCAATGGGGAGGAAGTGGCCAATTGAGTAACACGCAGATCTTTTCTTTTCTTAAAAGTCTCAGGGTCGATCTGTTTGGGCATTGCAATCTTCTAAGTCTGCGGCAACTTCTCCACTCCTTACTTAATAAACTGTGATCCATTAGTAAATAATCATAATAATAATGATAATAACAATTCATCTGGAACAGATAGTGTTGCTAGAGCCAGAAAGTGGTAGAAATGATAAAAACTAAGCATTGCCTAGTTTGAAAGATAAAACCTCCTGGGGGTCATATCTGGGGGGAAAAGGAGGGTCTCCACATTTGCATGAGTTTTAAGACCAGAAGCCCCACCAAATTTTCAAGGTAAATAAAAATCCTCTTGTACTTCCAGGAGGCAGAAAAGAAAAGTGACCATTTTGAATTAAAGCCAGAGGGCTCTGTTCTCCTCAACAAAAGTCTTCCTTTAAAGGAAACAGTTTTCCCAAAGCTTAATTAATGTGGTTTCACCAGAGCCTCATCACCCTGGGGAAGGGAAACGCCCAACTGCAGTCTGCTTTTGTTTATAGTAGCTTTATTCTTGATTGCCAGCAATTGGAAGCAACAAAGATGTCCTCCAGTAGGTCAATGGATAAAGAAACCATGATACCAAAAGAAATAAGATACTGTAATAAAAGGGAATCAAGTCACACAAAAAAAGAGGGGCCTTAAATGCATATGGCTAAGTCAAAGGAAAAAGTCTGACATGCTGCATTCTGTATATTTCTGTCCATGTAAAATTTGGGCTGGACAAAGTTAAACAATCAGAGAGAACTCAGGCAAAACTACTTTAATAGAGAGAGGTTGAACTCAACTCCACTGAAAGAAAAGTCAGAAGGGGTGTGGGGTCCAGGGGCTGTCTAGCAGAAGCACTGGAAGAAGTTAGAGGAGAGATTGATTAGCTGTGCAGAGCACCTTGAGTTACTCCTGAGTAAATGTTATTCCTGATCAAAAGATTTTCCCTTTAATTAGACTACCTGTGTCTGACCATTGGTGCCCCTAGAAGCCAGGCTCTTAGCCTGACACAGAGACTACAGGACAAGGTTGCTATCTCCTACTATGTTGAGTTTTCAAAGAAATGGTTACAAAATCTTTAATAAAGGCATTTCCTGGGTTTGTGAAACTGGCCTGCGTGGGAAAAGATGTACATACATGTCAAAAGGGTAGAGAAAGAATTTACAATGGCAAGTTAGCTAAAATAAAACCTGTAAGAAAAGGAACGTTAGGAGACAATCGTCAGAAAAAAACTAAACTTCAGTTAAGCTGAGAAGTATATGAAAGCAGGGTGGGCCACTTCCAACTGTATGACATTTTGGAAAAAAACTAGAGAGATGGTAGAAGGTCCCGTGATTGCTGGGTTGTGGAAAAATACATAAGGATAAACAGGTGCAGCACAGAG
The DNA here is from genome assembly GCA_004026765.1 of Micronycteris hirsuta. NCBI lineage: Eukaryota > Metazoa > Chordata > Mammalia > Chiroptera > Phyllostomidae > Micronycteris > Micronycteris hirsuta. The sequence goes on from PVJI01032760.1 coordinate 8,877, forward strand.
GACTTTTAAGGCAAAGAACCTGTTCTGTATGGATATCATAAAAATGGATACAAGACATCTCATAGAACTGTACCACACAAGGAAGAACACTAATGTAAACCAGGACGTTTGGTTAGTAACAACATATCAATGTGGGCTGATTAATTGTAACAAATACAGCAAGTTAATAATAGGGGGAACTGCAGGAGGTAAGAGGGCTGGGGAGTAGAGGTGGTGTATCAGCACACTTCACACTTCACTCGGTTTTTCTGTAAACTTAAAACTGCTTCAAAAATAAGGGATATTTTAAAATTATTATAACTTTTTATATTACCTAGTTTTTTCATGTAACTATTCTTGCCAGTCATTTTCATAAATATTTGCTATATTTTATTTGAGGTTAAATTATACTTAGATAAAACATCAAATAACTGCATAACATTGTTAATATAATAATTTTGAAAATAAAATTGAAAGTTTATTTCATATGTTTTATACCAGTAATGTACTCATTTCTTCTTTTCCACTTAGAAAGTTCCCTTCTAAAGCTTGTCTTATCTGAATTAACTTATTTTTAATTAAATTTCCTGTCTTTTCATCAGTTTTGAAAGAAACTGCATTGCCTTCGCTGTGTTTCTGTCTACAAATTTTGGATTGATAAACTCTGAGTTATTTTTTCAAGGACAAATTGTAAGCTTTCTATAAGCTATATATAAATTGTCAATCTAGAAAAAAAATTTGCTTCATGCTAAATTATCTTATTACATTTGTATATAGCTACTTATATGTAAGTGTAAACATAATCACATATGCTTTCCCCAAAATTTAAAAAAATGAAAATTATAATACTGAGATAGGCATAAAGCAGACCATTTGATAAGTGATGTTTGAGGCTAGACAGCAAAAATAGTATGTCTTTTTGTCACTACAAGTTCCATTCTTGGTGAGGAAACCATCTGACTACTGAAGATGAAGTTCTCAAACCTATGGTTTACAAAGACATGACATAGTACAAATTTATTATAAGAGATTGTCTATAGTTGTTGAAACCAAACACGATTGTCCCCAGAAAGTAAGGATGATAGGCTAAAAAATCACAATGGCAGTTTTTCTGAACCTGGTTTTTCATTTGGAATGTTCACTTGAATTGGCCTCTCCCACCACCGTGTCTGGCTGTAAGAGTAACATTCTTAGCCGTTATAACTTTGTCTCAAGTGTAGATGTATTTAAGAACATGTACAAAGCAACACTAAAAATAACACTTTCTTTTTTTTTTTAGCTTATTTTTCATTGCCTTTTACCAAATTATCTTTATTTATCGCTGGGTGATATCAAAAATAAATCAATGCAGAAAGTGCCAACTCTTCGTGAGTAAAATATCCACATACAGATTGTTTTTTACCTTCAGGCTCATGCAATTTTATGCTTTTCTTGATTCTCACCTCTCAGCTTATCTCCAACAGGGAAATAAGATAGACATATTAAAAAAAAAAATCCAAGTCCCCATTAAGCGAAATGGATTTAATGCAGCGCTACTCAAATGTAGGTCTCTGGACTCATATTGGTTTACGAATTGCCTGTTACAAGTCTTTGACAAGACGGTGTTAAATTTTATTTCATTTGAAATGGGTAGATAAATTATGAATCACTTTCTTAGCCATTTGATAGAATAAAAAGTATTTTTGATAAATACAATAGAATTTTATGTAGGGGGCTTCTATTTTGCATCTTTGTAGTTTTATTTTTCTAGTGTTTTACTTTTTAAAAAGTTTGGCCAAAGATTTATTGGTCATCAGCAAATCATAAACTTAAAACAAACAAACAAACAAACCTTGCTGTTTCTAAGGCAATTGTTCACTGATAATTTGCCTCCCTCAGTCTTGCAGAGTTCTGAAAAACAGAGGCCCTGGAGCCAATTTTCAAAGTTCAGATCCCAGGTGTGCTCTTTCTTCCTGGGAGACACTGGGTAGTTATTACCTGTCTCTCTCACGATGTACATGTGGCATTTAGCTCTGTATCTGACATCAGCGAAGTGATCAACAAATGCCAGTAACATCTATTATTGTTTTTCTCTGAGCCAAAGAAAAATTCTCATCCCACTTTTTCCCAAGTGAATCTCCCCATTTAGTTCTGCATCCTGGTCTGAGGAAAACAAAACAATAACAACAACAACAAAAAAAAAAAAACCCACAAGATTTGTTCCTGTTTGACTTCCAGAACTGTGAGAAGAGGCAAAATTATGTTTATAAACTGAGACATTGATCCAGGAGGTAATACCTTTGAAACGTATAACTCCAGGTCATAGTAAAACCTTAACTGTGTAATAACTATGTATTAGGTATCTTAAGCAAATACAGGGCTACCAGACTTTTACTTAAACATATAGTATCTGTCTTTCTCAGAATATGAAAACAGAGACGCTTTATGATTTGTTTACCACATATTTGTGGACCTAATAATGCCTCGTAGTTAGAAGGGTCTAAATAAAATGTATTAAGTAGGTGAATGAATAAACCACAAAGTAAACAGAAATGATAGCCTTATTATCTATCCCTTCTTTTCTTTTTTAGTTTTTCTCTATTACTCATTTTAGAGTGAGAGGAAGGAAAAGAGAGAGCGGAAGAAACATCGATTTGTTGTTGCACTTATTTAAGTATTCATTGTTTGATCTTGTTCTGTGTCCTGAAAGGAGATCAAACCTGCAGCTGAGCTGCTTGGCCAGGGCTATCCCTTCTCTTCTCCTTCGTAGCTCATCTAATAGCAGAATAAGGGCAAGTCCTGAAATCGGAATTCTCTCATTCTGGTGATTGTTTTTGTTCATGCTTGTTGGACTGTTACAGAATTTGTGTAAAATTATTACAAGGCATCTCCTGACCAATTAATTATACAAAATGACAATGAAGTAAGACTCTTTGACCCTAAAACAATATGCTTAAAGTTTGGTGTGTAAACAACCTTAATAATAATCACAATAACTAAGGGGTGAGTTAAACATGACTATATCAAGTCCTTAATATTTGAGAAGCACTGGCA
>PVJI01032761.1:0-11987 GCA_004026765.1 Micronycteris hirsuta
TATTTCTGCCTGTTAAATGAACTTTTAACAAATACTCTCCTGATTATGCTAAAAAGGCTTCATCTTCTATTTAAATAGACCAATTTCAGAATTAACCTTTTATTGGTAGTGTAAGTATGACTATAGATTTGTGGCCCAATGTCAGAGGGTCTTAGATAGAACGATTATAACAATTATTTTTTGACCTTGGCTCCCACTGTATACAAGGTCTGTCCATAAAATATCCAGCCATGTCTAATATGAAAAATAGAGATATTGAAGAAGATACAGGAAACATTGGACATAGGATAATGACACCTGAGTCCCCTTCAAAGTAGGCACCTTAGGACCTCACACAGTTCTCCCAATCACCATCAGCTGCCCCTTCACATTTTCTTGAATCTCATTTATGGTGTGAAATCTCTTCTCTTTCAAAGGTGATTTTAGTTTTGGCAAAAGTCAGAAGCCACAGGGCACCACATCTGGGGTGGAGAGGGGCTGAGTCACCTGAGTGATTTGATGTTTCCCCCAAAATCTCTGCACCAGTTGTGATGCATGGGTGGGTGTGTTCTGGTGATGAAGCTGCCAATCACCAGTTGCCCATAGCTACAGCTGTTTTCACCGTATTACATCTCTCAACTGACAAAGAAAATTGAGGTAGTGTTCCTTATGAATTTTTTGGCGTGGAGGGACATACTTGTCTTGGACAAAACCTTCCCAATCAAAAAAGCACAGTTAACATGGTCTTGATCTTGCTGCAACTTTGTTGCACCTTCTTTGGGTGTGGAGAACCAGGCAATTTCCATTGGGATGACAGAGATTATAGCTGTAGACCCATAATTCATCTGCAGTTATGACCTTCTTGAGTAAATCTGGTTCATTGGTAGCAGTTTGAGTCAAGTCATTAGCAACTGCAATACAATGTTCCTTCTGCTCTGGTAGCAGAAGTTGCAGAACAAATTTTGCCACATTTCATGCTAAGACCTTGAGTCAAAATCTCGTATACAGTAGTTTTTGGATTCCACAGATCAGCTACTAGTTCTCTCACTGTCAATCACTGACCATTGTTGATTGCAGCCTGTATACGCTCAGCATTCTCAGGTGCTCTGCTTTTTGCAAGCCTTCCAAATGTGGATCACTTTCAACAGATTCTTGACCATTTTTGAAGCAGTTGTGCCACACTTTTATTTGCACTGCACTCATTCATTGCATCATCCCTGAAATCCTTCTGAATCATCTGAATAGTTTCTGCAGAGGAATGCTCAGGTTTAATGCAAAATTTGATTCTGATTCATTGCTCTACTTGCTCAGTTATTTTGAACGCAATGGCCACACAGTACACATGCTCACTCAACAGAGTCTACTACCCCTACTAACTAGTACAGTGAAGTTGTCATTGTTCACGCATGCGCATTCCAGTCCATTCTCTTTGGGTGCCAGGTTACAATGATGTATCCCAAACTGTTCTCATTATATTAACAATGGCTGGAATTTTTCTGGACAGATCCTGTATATACTCTCTGCTCATAAAAAACATTTGACCTTTACTGAACATTACCTTAAATATTTTAATGCATCTTAGTTTTCTAGGATGAGATGACTGTATATAAGATAAATTTCTAAAAATCAATAACTTTTCTCTAGACTAAAAATTAAAACTGAAAAAAAGAATAAGAAAAACATTTTATTTATACTATTAAAAAAACAATAAACTATTAGGGAATAAATTTAAAAAATAAGGCCAGGACCTATATTAAGAAGACCATAAAGAATTCATGGCTTGGCTGGTGTGGCTCAGGTGGTTGGAGTGTCATCCCATAGACAGGAAGGTCGTGGGTTTGATTCCTGGTCAGGGCACTTACTCAGGTTATGGGTTCCATCTCAGTTGGGGCACATATGAGAGCCAATCAACCAATGTTTCTCTTTCACATCGATGTTTATATCTCTTTCTCTCCCTCACTCTTTCTCTAAAAGCAGTGAAAAAATTATCCTTGAGTGAAGATTTGAAAAAAATGAAATCATGGAAGAATATGGAACAAGATCTGAACAAATTGGAAGATTTGTCATGCACTTGGTTTGGAAAATTTATATCATACATTTTAATTCTCATAAAATTGACGTATATTTAATACAATTCAGAATCATAGCAAATTTTCTGTGAGGTATGACAATTGTATATAAAATGGTTTAAAGTTTCCTGTGGAAGAATAAATTTATGAGAATAGACAAGTAAGGTTAAAAAATAAAAAATATATATAATGAAAGAGTAGTGAAGGGGAATAATGATAATAGATATTAGAACATAACCAAAAATCATTCTAGTAAGTAGAACATGATTTTGTAATAATAATAGAAAGGTATGTGGAATAGAACTGAGATTATAGATATAAATGTAATTATATATTAAAATATAATATATATTTAATATCTAGAAGAAATGGAATATTTACTAAATAATACAAGGTTGACTAGTATCCTTTTGGTATAAAATTGAGTTGAATTCTTTCTTTTTTAAAAAATTACTTTATTGTTCTTCAGTTACAGTGGTCTGCATTTTCTCCACTCCCCTCCCCTCCACTCCATCCAAACCCACCTCCCTCCCTTGCTTCCACACTTCCCTTTGGTTTTGTCTATGTGTCCTTTATAGTAGTTCCTGAAAGCCCTTCTCCCCACAGTCCCCTCCCCCCTCCCCTCTGGCTATTGTTAGATTGTTCTCAATTTCAATGTCTCTGGTTATATTTTGCTTTCTTTTTTCTTTTGTTGATTATGATCCAGTTAAAGGTGAGATCATATGGTATTTGTCCCTCACCACCTGGCTTATTTCACTTAGCATAATGCTCTCCAGTTCCATCCAGGCTGTTGCAAAGGGTATAAGCTCCTTCTTTCTGCTGCATAGAATTCCATTGTGTAAATGTACCATAGTTTCTTAATCCACTCATTTGCTGATGAGCACTTAGGTTGCTTCCAGCACTTGGCTATTGTAAATTGTGCTGCTATGAACATTGGGGTGCATAGGTTCTTTGGATTGGTGTTTCAGGGCTCTTAGGGTCTCATCTCAGCAGTGGGATTGCTGGATGAAAAGGCAGTTCCATTTTTAGTTTTCTGAGGAAATTCCATGTTTTCCACCATGGCTTCACCAGTCTGCATTCCCACCAACAGTGCTCTAGGGTTCCCTTTTCTCCCCATCCTCTCCAACACCTGTTTGTTGCTTCGTTTGTGATGGCCATTCTGACTGGCGTGAGGTGGTATCTCACTGTGGTTTTAATTTGCATCTGTCTGATGGCTAGAGATGCTGAGCATTTTTTCATATGTCTCTGGGCCATCTGTCTGTCCTCCTTGGAGAAGTGTCTGTTCAAGTCTTTTGCCCATTTTTTAATTGTTTTTTTTTTTTACTTCCTGGAGTGGAATCATGTGAGTTCTTTATATATTTTGGGGACCAAACCTTGTCTGAGGTATCATTGGCAAATACGTTTTCCCATATAATTGATTCTCTTTTCATTTGAATGTTGTTTTCTTTAGCCATGCAGAAGCTTTTTATTTATTTTTATTTTTTTTTATTTACTTATTTTAGAGAGAGGGGAAGGGAGGGAGAAAGAGAGAGAGAGAAACAGCAATGTATGGTTGCCTCTCACGTGGCCCTCACTGGGGACCTGGCCTGCAACCCAGGCATGTGCCCTGACGGGGAATCGAACCGGGACCCTCTGGTTCCCAGCCCGCGCTCAATCCACTGAGCTACACCAGCCAGGGCCAGAAGCTTTTTAATTTGATGAGGTCCCATTTGTTTATTCTTTCCTTTATGTCCCTTGCTTTAGGGGATATATCAGTGAAGATGTTGCTGCATGGAATGTCTGAGACTTTCCTACTGATGTTGTCCTCTAGGACTTTTATGGTGTCATGACTTATATTTAAGTCTTTTATCCACCTTGAATTTATTTTTGTGTATGGTGTAAGTTGGTGCTTGAGTTTCATTTTTTTTCATGTAGCTGTACAGTTTCCCTACACCATTTGTTGAAGAGGCTATTTTTACTCCGTTTTATGCTGCTGCTCCCTTTGTCAAAAATTAATTGGCCATAGAGACTTTGTTTTATTTCTGGGCTCTCTATTCTGTTCCATTGGTTTATCTGTCTGTTTTTATGCCAGTACCAGGCTGTTTTAATTACAGTGACTTTGTAATACAGTTTGATATCAGGTATTGTGATCTCTCCTACTTTGCTTTTCTTTCTCAAAATCGCAGCAGATATTTGGGGTCTTTTATGGTTCCATATAAATTTTTGAAGTGTTTGTTGTATATCTGTGAAATATTATATTGGTAATTTGATAGGGATTGTATTGAATCTATAAATTGCTTTGGGTAGTATGGACATTTTGATGATGTTGATATTTCAGATCCATGAGCACGGTATATGTTTCCATTTGTTTGTGACTTCCATGATTTCTTTCATCAGTGTTGTGTAGTTTTCTGAGTACAGGTCTTTTACCTCTTTGCTTAGAGGTTTATTCCTAGGTACTTTATTTTTCTTGTTGCTATATCAAATGGATTTTATTTCCGGATTTCTGCTTCTGATATTTCATTGTTGGTAAACAAAAATGCCTTTGCTTTCTGGTAATTGACTTTGTATCCTGCTGTTTTGCCAAATTCATTTATTAGGTCAAGTAGTTTTTTTGTGGTGTCTATATGATTTTCTATGTGAACTGTCATGTCATCTGGAAACAATGACAGTTTTGTTTCCTCCTTTCCAATTTGGATGCCTTTTCTTTCCTCTTCTTGTCTGATTGCTGTAGCTAAAACTTCCAATACTATGTTGAATAGAAGTGGTGACAGTGGACAACCTTTTCTTGTTCCTGATCCTAGTGGGAAAGATTTTAGTTTTTGCTCATTGAGTATAATGTTGGTTTTAGGTCTCTCATATATGGTCTTTATTATGTTGAGGAATGCTCCTTCTATTCCCACTTTGCTGAGTGTTTTTATCATAAATGGGTGCTGTACCTTATTGAATGCTTTTTCCACATCTATTGATAAGATCATGTGATTTTTGTCTTTGCTTTTGTTTATGTGATGTATTATGTTTATTGATTTCTGAATATTGTACCATCCTTGCATTCCTGGGATGAATCCCACTTGGTCATGGTGTATAATCTTAATGTATTGCTGGATGCAGATTGCCAGTACTTTGTTGAGGATTTTAGTGTGTATGTTCATCAGTGATATTGACCTGAAATTGTCTTTCCTTGTTGTGTCTTTATCTGGTTTTGGCATTAGGATGATGCTGGCTTCATAAAAAGAGTTTGGGAGTCTTCCATCATTTTCGATTTTTTGGAATAGTCTGTGAAGGATAGGTGTTAGTTCTTCCTTAAATGCTTTGTAGAATTCTCTTGTGAAACCACCTAGTCCAGGGCTTTTGTGTGTTGGTAGTTTTTTGATTACTGCTTCAATTTCATCTGCTGTTATTGGTCAGTTCCAGCTTTCTGCTTCTTCTTCATTTAATTTTGGAAGATTATATTTTTCTAGAAATTTGTCCATTTCACCTGCAGTTTCAAATTTTTTGGCATGCAGTTCTTCGTAGTAGTTTCTTACAATCCTTGGTATTTCTGTGGCATCAGTTTTAATCTCTCCTCTTTCATTTCTGATTGTGTTTATTTGAGTCCTCTCCCTTTTTTTCTTGATGAGTCTGGTAAAGGCTTGTTGATTTTGATTATCTTTCCAAAGAACCAGCTCCTGGATTCATTGATCCTTAGAATTGTGCTTTTAGTCTCTATGTCATTTAATTCTGCTCTGATCTTGGTTATTTCCTTCCTTCTACTTGCTCTGGGTTGTCTTTGTTGTTGTCTTTGTTCCTCGAGTTCTGATAGGTTTAGGGTTAGGTTTTTGTTTGAAATGTTTATATCTTTTTTAGATAGGCCAGTATTGCTATGAACTTCCCTCTCAGGACTGCCTTTGCTGTGTCCCATAAGTTTTGGGTTGTTGTGAGTTCGTTTTCATTTGTTTCCAGAAACTTTTTGATTTCTTCCCTAATCTCATTCTTGACCCATTCAATAGCATGCTATTCAATATCCATGAGTTTGAGTGTTTTGGGTTTTTTTTCCTTTGGGTTGGTTTCTAATTTCAGCCCCTTGTGGTCCAAGAAAATACTTGATATGATTTCAATTTTCTTCAATTTGTTGAGGCTTGTTTTGTGTCCTATCATGTGGTCTATCTTTGAAAATGTTCCTTGTACATTTGAAAAGAATGTGTATTTAGCTTCTTTGGGGTGAAAGTTTCTATATCTATCAGTTAAGTCCATTTGATCTAGGGCATTGTGTAATGTCACAATATCTTTGCTGATATATTGTTTGGAAGATCTGTCTATTTTTGTCAGTGGGGTGTTAAAATCCCCTACTATAATTGTGTTGCTGTCACTATCTTTCTTGAAGTCCTCCATAATTTTCTTTATGTATTTGGGTGCTCCTATGTTGGATGCATATGTATTTACAATATTTATGTCTTCTTGATGGATTCTTCCCTTAAGTATCATGAAATGTCCCTCAGGGTCTCTCCTTACGGCCCTTTTTTTTGAAGTCTATTTTGTCTGATTTGAGTATTGCTACCCCAGCTTTTTTTCCCTGTCAATTTGCTTGGAAAATTTGTTTCCAGCCCTCCACTTTCAGTCTGTGTAGGTCTTTTGTCCTGAGGTGGGTCTCTTGTAGGCAGCATATGAGTGGCTTTCTTATCCATTCAGCTATTCTATGTCTTTTGATCAGAGCATTTAATCCCTTTACATTTAAGGTTATTATTGATAGGTACTTATTCATTGCCTTTAATTTTTATGCTTGTGTTCCTCTCTCTCTCTCTCTCTTTTTCTTCCTTTCCTTAAAGCAGTCCCTTTAGTATCTCTTGCAGAGCTGGTTTGGTGGAGATGTATTCTTTTAGACTTCTTTTGATTGGGAAGCTCGTTATTTGGCCTTCTATCCTGATTGAGAGCCTTGTTGGGTACAGTAGTCTTGGTTGCAGGACTCTGGTTCTCATTACTTGGAATATTTCTTGCTATTCTCCTCTGGCATGGAGCATTTCCATTGAGAAGTCAGCTGCCAACCTTATTGGGGCTCCCTTGTATGTTACTTCCTGTTTCTCCCTTGCTGCTTTTAAGATTCTCTCTTTGTCTTGGAATTTTGCCATTTAAATTATGATGTGTCTTGAAGTGGGCTTCTTAGGGTTCCTCTTCATTGGGACTCTCTGTGTTTCCTGGATTTGTGTAACTTTTTCTCTCATTAGATTAGGAAAGTTTTCCATCATTACTTTTTCAACTATGTTTTGTATCCCTTGTTCTTCTTGTTTTTCTTCTAGTATTTCTGTTTTATGGATATTATTACGTTTCATGTTGTCCTGCATTTCCTTTAATCCCTCTTCATTCTTTCTGAGCCTCTTCTTTTTCTTCCGCTTTTTGGGTGTTTTTTTCTACCTTGTCCTCCAGCTCACTGATCTGATCCTCTACTTCATCAAGCCTGCTTTTGATTCCTTCTACTATGTTCTCCAGCTCAGAAATTGTATTCTTCATTTCCTCTTGGCCCTTGTTGATAGTTTCTATTTCCTTTTTCATGTTGATATAGTTTGCAATGAGTTCATTGTAATTTCCATGTAGTTTCTGATAATTCTCTGTGAGCCCATTGACCTTCTTAATAACCAGTGCTTTGAACTAAATATCTTAGTTGACTAAATATGATAGTTGACTTGCCTCTGTTTCATTTATCATTCTTTCTGGGGCTTTCTCCTTTCCTTTCACTTGGGGATTGTTTCTTTGTCTTCCCATTGTTTGTGGGACTCTTCTTGTTAGCTTCTGTTTCTTAAATTGATCTGTTCTGACTCCCTGGGTTTATGATATGAACTTCTATGGTAACAATATCTGAGATTCAGTTATGCAGTCTCCTTAATCTCCTGAGCTCGCTGGTCTTGGACTGTCGTTTATGTTGTCTCTCTGTATGTCTTTGGGTTTTGATTGTTGTTGGGTATTTCTTTGTTGAGTCCTTTCCTCCAGCTGAGTTACTGAGGGTCACTCCATTCACCATGCCTTGTATTCTGTTGTGCAGGTGTGGACAGGTTTTGTTGAAGCTGATTCTTCTGTGTGAACAAAGTTTTGAGACTTCTCTCTCACTCTTGTTCAGTTGTTTGTTGTGGGTGTTTCCTCCACCAATTGGTTGTATTTCCCGTTTGGTCCTGGATGAGGCTAGTGTGGGTCCCACCACCTCCTTCACCTTCTTCTGTTGTTGTCTGTTTGTGGTTCCTTTGTTCTTGAGTTTTTCTCTCCAGGAGGTATCCTGGTGTTCACAGCTTCCACCTACTCTTTTTTTGTGATCAGTTGGAGGGGAAGGCAAAATGGTTGAAGACAGCAGGAGTGTATTCTGTGATATTTAATGTACCAACCCTTAGAGGAGATATAAGAGATCCTTTGGATATGTATAGTGTTAACTGGCATATTTCACCTGACTTGTCACTTTTAAGAAAGGGTCAGAAGTAGGTAAGACTCTTAGTAATGAGGGGGAAGGATTATGAGTTGGATCTACAAAGCAGTGAGCTTGTGGGAGGTCAGATTATGAGGTAAAGTGAGAGTAAAGGACAGAAAATAGGTGTAGTGTGTGAAAGAATAGAGTTAACCACAACAGTAATGAAGTTCAGAAAACAGTGAAGTGAGCTAAGACCTGGAACGGGAGGGTGGGGGTGCTGTGTAGTATTTACAATTGTATGGAACAGCAATTATTTACAGTGCTAATGGAGCCACAATCATATGACATACTCTATGTGATCTGGTTAACAAGATTAGGAAGTATAGGACCTAGAGTGGTGTGTTCATGGAACACAGATGAAGTGAAAGACAGTAAATTAAAAATACACTATGAATGAGAGAATAAGGGAAGCCAGTCAAACAATGCAATTCAACCAGTGTAGTGAAGAAGACTAAACAGAAAGAAGAGAAATAGAAAAATACTAGTACAATGAAAGATGTAAGAATAGTGAAAAAATAATACAAATATACAATATCTTGCAAGTCCTCTGGAGTAGCAAAATGAAGTTTGTCTCACTGTCTCAGCTGCTTGGGTGACCCCTGTTCGGGTCCAACTCTGGTCTTTTCACAGTTTCTGGTTTTATTGTCTCACTTGTGGGAATTATTATTTAAAAAACAAAACAAAACAAAACAAACAACCCCCCCCCCCCCAACAGCCACATAAAAAACCTCCTGCTGGCTTCAAACTGGCTATCTGCAGCAGGCTGAGAGGGGAATTGGTTTCTCTTTTCTCCCCTCCTGAGAAGCACTCAACTGGCTTACCGCCCAGTTCCTCAGTGTCCTTCTGTGCACAGGCTAGTCCTACAGTCCACCAGTTGCACTGTCCTTGAGGTGCACCAATCAGGGGCAGTTCACACACTGGCTTCTCACTCTTTGTTGTCCTAGATGCTAGGGGCTCTCAGTGCTCCTGCAGGCTAGTTCAGCTCCCCCAGTGTGTTAAGTCTTTCTGGGGATTGCTGACTCCCTGATTGCAGGGTAGGGGTTCCGCCCCTTGCTGCCTGGCTGCCACCGTGGACGCTGGTGCGGGCCTCCTCTGCTGTTTCCTTTGGGGCACGGGGGTCAGGCGCACTCAGTCCTGGGCCTGTGTGTGTGTGGCAGGACGATCAGCCACTGGCCCCACAGTGGGTGTGTACCATCCCTGGGACTGTAGGCTTGTGCACAGGGTCTTCCTCTGTGTACACTCTCTCTGGGTTCCTAGGTGCACACTCTTCCTGGACCTACGGGTGTGAGCACAGGTGTGAGCATGGGGGCCCTCTGAGCTACGGAGCGTGCACCCCGCAGGTGGGTGGGGAAAGGGACTGGTTGGCTGCTGCAGGCGAGTTCTCCAAACAGCTGCTGTGTGTCTCTTTCTTTACTTTTTCTTTTTGAAAAATTCCTCCTGTTCAAGACTGCCTCTCCATGCAAGGGCCTGGCCTCTCACTCAGCCCAATTTTCCCACCAGACCGGGGAATATCCGAGTCAGGGCCTGGCCCGGCCCAACTCTCAACGCTCCCCAGCTGGTCCTCACAGTCTCTGTGGGTGCTCACAGCCCCGTGTGTTTGCCACTTCGTCCTTTTCCCCTCCCTGAAGCTTCAAGCAACCAGGTCTCTCCCCGTACTGTTCCAACCTTGTCTGGCAGGGGAGGGAGCCCTTGACCTGACTCTCTCCCAAGAATCCTGTCGCAGACCCGGCTGTCACTGGGCCTTGGGGCTGCTCCTGCCCTAGTCCATGTTCTGGACCCAGGGACCTTATTGTCCTGAAGCTCTCTCCTTACTGGCTGATTTTTCTATGACCTGTACAGTTTTGATCTTCAATTTTCATATATGCTGGGGTACTGTTGGCTGTTCGCTCTGTTTGTCAGAATGTCGGCTAGGTGTTTCCGTGCCCAAGGGGAAGTAGACTCAGCTCCCACCTATTTCGCCGCCATCTTCCTCCAAATCTCAAGTTGAATTATTTCTTATGTCATGTATAAAAATAAATTCCTGATGGGTTAAAGACATAAATATAAATGTAAAATATGAAAAAAATTCAACAAAATCTAGTAGAATACAGAGTTCCTTCTTATAATCTCTATTCAGTTAACAATTTAGCCATAATGGCTCTTGAAATGTTATGCCATTTTTTTTGGATGGTTTTATCAGCCCAAACATACCAAATAAATAGACCTAAAGAAGTGATATTTCAACATTTGATTTCAGGAAAAGAAACACCATTTACTTGACACAATAATTTTCAGTTAGAGAGAACATAGCTTTGAATTGTATCTTGCTTGAGTGAACACAGAATATTCTACTTTGTATATATCTTGTCAGGGGAGAAGGATAAAGACGTAGCATTTCCTATATATTTTCAATGTGTTGTGCACATATACTATTTCCACATTTTTAAATGTTCACGTGTCCCTTTTATTTGTTCATGTTTTATTTTTTCTTCTTATTGAGTTTATTGGGGTGACACTGGTTAACAAAATTATACAGATTTCAGGTGCACAATTCCACAACACATCATCTTTACATTGTATTGTGTGTTCACCACCCCAAGTCAAGTCAAGGCAAATGCCATATGATCTCACTGTTTATTCCCCACTATACCATTCTCCACTTCCCTCAACCCTCCCTACCCCCAGCAATCACCACAGTATTGTTTGTGCCCATGAGTTTTTAATCTCTCTCTCTCTTTTTTTTTTTGGCTCAATCCCCTCACCATCCCTACCCAGGCCTTCAACCCCCTCCTCACTGACAGCTGTCAGCCTGCGGTCTATCTATGAGTGTGTTTCTATATTGCTCGTTAGTTCATTTTGTTCATTATTCTACATGTAAGTGAGATCACATGGTATTTGTCTTTCACCAACTGGCTCATTTCACTTAGCATAATGCTTTCCAGTTCCATCCATGTTGTTGCAAAGGTATTTTCTTTTTTTATGGCTGAGTAGTATTCCACTGTGTAAATGAACCACAGCATTTTTTTCCCCCTGGGAGTTCTCTTTTTATTCATTTCATTCATTCAACAGATATTTACTGAGTGTTATGATATGCTAAGCTTTCTTCTGGGACCTGGTGTTCAGTCAGAAACACAGCAAATGTGGCTGTCAGCTTCAGACTGGAGTTCATAGATTAGTTTATCTTATATATCTTGTTTAAAAAATTGCCTGTTTGTGACTTTACTCATTTTTCTGAGTGTTCAGTTTGATTTTTCTAGAATGTGAGATTCTAGGATATTCAACATCTAAAGTATAAGGGTTATAAAGAATGAGATCTCTTTGGGTAAAGTAACTTTGTTTCCCAAACCAAAAATAGAACAAATGGTGGAAAAACAGAATTGTATTTAGAGGAGAAAAGAAGAAAGTATCCAAAATAAGTAAGTCCCAAACAGTCTGACATGTGATTTCCTCACTTGTGGAAAGGGAGTGTCACACACAGAGAGGCAGAGGGCACAGGCCACTGACTGGTCACATCCCAGTTTTGCCTTGAGCAGTCCCTGCACTACTCCTGATAT
>PVJI01032762.1:0-11888 GCA_004026765.1 Micronycteris hirsuta
GGTGGTGGTGTGTGTGGGTGTGTGTGGGTGTGTGTAGCCAGGAGGAGGCTCGCTTCTCACACCCTTTTAGACCTTTTTGTATCATGTGTATGTATAACCTATTCAGATAAGGAAAATATTAACTGTTTCTGGGAAAAGCACTTGTGGTCAGAAAACCCCAGACTGGGCTCCCTCATTCCCCAGTTGCAGTCTTGACAGCAAACTCACAACAGAAGGAAGGAAAACCAGTTACTTTCACATCCTTCCCCACATCTGATCCTCATCACACCCAGTGAGCTAGGCAGGTTTGATGGGGCCGTTTTACAGACGAGGAAAACAGGTTCACAGCGTCTGAGCAACTTGTCCAAAGTCGAACAGTGAGACACCGTCAGAGCTGGGACTGAAACGGAGTCCTTTCTAGTGACCCAGCCTGCCTCCTTCCTTTCTGCAAGTGACTTCTCCTAGCGAGGACTGGAGGTGGCTGGAGAGGCCCGGGGTGGAGGGCAAGGGTGGAGTTGACGTCCAGGCTCTGGGTGGGTGCTCACCGACGCTCAGCCCAGCCGTCTTCCTGCCGCTGCTTTTGCACGGGGCTCTCCAGGCAGGAAACAGAAGCTGATGCTGCGCACCCAAAGCACGGGTTTGATTTACATGTTCACGCACAGCTGGTTTGGGGTTATTTGGGGGACCAAGTGCTAACTCAGCTAGAGAACCTCTTCCCTGAGCCCATCTGGCCTGCTTTTTACCATCTCTGTAATCCTAAATCTTAAAGTGGTCTTTTTAATTAAAAAATTAGAGTCAGAGATGGATGTTGTTACCAATTCAAACAGTAAACTATTTAGAGGGCAACTTGACATTTCTGTCAAAATTTAAATTAAACACACGTATGTTTTGGTATGTGACCCAGCACTTGCAATGACAAGTAATTTTTGAATACATGCACCCAAGTGTTCAAAGATGCATGTGCAGAGATGCGTTGCTTGTAAGAGAAATAAAGACACACATCAGTAGGCCAGTGATCAAATCACGGGGCTCCGTCCCCACGAAGTCATGCAAAGTGCTATGGCTGAATAAAGAAACAGTTTGGAGCCGGGTAGGGAGTATGGGGAGGTGGACAGAGCAGGGGAGGGCAATGGGAGGAAACTGGGACAACTGTAATAGAACAACAATAACAAAAATAATAAATAAATAAATAATAAATAAGAAAAGTTTGTTGGATTTGCTGACCTAGGGAGATACCCAAAATACATTGTTTAGAAAGAAAAGATTCCATTAAAAAATTAGTTATGAACATACGTTCACATAGAGATACATATGTTTGAACAAACTTAGAAAATAATTTATGAGATTAGATAGCAAATTATTTGACTAGAATGTGAAAATGGTATTTTATTTTCATTTCTTTGGACATAGTGAGGTGGATCTTTTTTTTTAAGTTGGCCAATTGTGTTTCCTCATGCAGATTGCTGAAATATTACTGTTCCTTGGTCCTTTGTCACATAACACATGGTATAAAATCCTGGCACCATGTCTCATAATAAGAGTTTTGATTTAGATTTCCAGTGCTTCCTTTGTGAGGGGATTTTGGAAAGTGGCTTCTGAAACTTAAAGCGGAGAACAGTCTCCATCCTAATGTAATGAATTATCCCGTGAGGTGAGGGTCTTTGAAAAATAAGGACAGAAGTTTCCTGCCCAAAGTAACACTCTCATCTCTTCCCTTCTTTCTGGGATGTTCTTATAAATTTTGATTATTTGGTTCTTGGTGAATAGTCAGAAAGTGGAGATGGACGTTTGCAAGCAGGTGGAGTGACAGGAACTAGCCCAGGACTGGGGCACAGCCCAAGAGTGAAAATCCAGGAGTTGCAAAATTTCAGGACACACCAAATTTAAGGCGGCACTTGCTCTCAAGGTCCACCCTCGGCGCTCAACTCGCGTCGCCCAGGTCCCAGCCCTGTGGATCGGTCCTCAGTGACGGAACGAACGGCCTGTAAATAGCTGTCGCACTGTAATGCTTGAGTGGCTGCGACTCTGTCTGCAGAGCTAGACTTGGAGCAGTGGTGGCAGCGGCTACGACGAACTCTGCATCCGCAGCGAAGGGCAGCAGAGCTCGGGTGTAGCTTTACGTCGCGTCCCAGACTCCCGTGCGGTTTGGCGTGTTGGTGGTGCTGCCTCCTCCGCGGGTGTTTGAGGATTGGACTGTGCTAAGGGAGAGGATTCAGAGTGGGCCTCTGGGGAGATGGGGATCCTCCATGTTTGCTTTTCAGATTTTCCTGACTCTCCACCAGGGGCAGCAGCAGGGCTGGGCTTCTCTGGACGTAGCCTGTGCCCAGCCTCCCCGCTGAGCCATCCTTCCTAGTGAAGACGGTGGCCCTGGGTCCAGCCTCCTAGAGAAGGGAGGCAACCACTGGGCCCTGGGGCCTCAGAGACTCCCTGAAATAACACTAGCTGTTATTTTGCAAACTTGCTGCACAGCAGGCATTGCCTTTAGCACTTTACTGCTAACACCTCACTGAATTCTCACCACAGTCTTCAGAGGAAAGGGCTCTTGTTATCTCCATGTTGCAGACGAGGAAACTGGGGCCCAAAGAAGGTAAGTAACCTGTCCCTGACCACAGAGCTAATAAGCAGCAGAGTCAGGATTGGAGCCTGCAACTCCAGAAGTGCCTTCTCACCATGATGCCCCCCACTTGGAGCCTGCTGAGTGCTGGCCCCCGGACCTTGGGGTTTCCCTAGGCTGGAGGCCCCCAGGATTCTCGGGAGTTTTCAGGTCGTCACTGTAGGGTTAAAGCAGGTTCCGTGTTCCCCTGGTGGGAGGTTCCAAGAAGCACTGGGCCAGTTGTCCCCCTTTCCTCCAAGGGGAGGGGGCCATGTGGGTTGGGACACGTCCTCTTTTAAGGTTCTCTCTCTCTTGCTGCTCTGACCACTTCCTCTTTTCCCTGGGGTGGAGGCAGCTGTGGCCTCACTAATGGCAGCTGTCCAGGCAGTGGCTGAGGAGGCCTCTGAGACTCCCCTGGAAGGGCTCCCCAGCTGGGCTGCAGGCACTTCTCCACCTGGACTTCCATCCCCCATCCCCAGACCTCCCCAGAGCCAGAAGGGGATGGGGTGGGGTGGGGTGAGCAGGCTCCTGAACTCTCCCTCAGCCAAACAGAAAATGCAGACCCTGGGGCTGGCCACCCTCCGCTCAGGCTCCATCCACATGGGTTGAATCTGCATCCAGCAACTTCCATGGAGGTTGTGGCCCAAGCCCAGGACCCCTGCCCAGACAGCCAGACCCCTCTGGATGCCCAGGGGACAAGGACCCCGGCCCTGGGCAGGATCCCCAGCCCAGCACAGGGCACTTCAACAATGAGCACCCCTTCAGTCTGGGAAGGGGAGGGGCATCGAGTGGTGTGGGTTCCAGGCCTGGCTCTGCCACTGCTTAGCTGGGGGCCTTTGGCAGGTTGCTTTTCTTCATGCAACCTCAGTTTCCTCATCTGTGCAATGGCCATAAATAATAACACCTCCAAGAGTTATGGTAAAAAATAAATGAGCTCTGACTGGTCTTGCACAGTTGGTTGGATGTCATTCTGCAAACCAAAAGGTTGCTGGTCCCTGGTGGGGGGCTTCTGCGGGAGGCAAACAAGTGGCGTTTCTCTCACACATTGATGTTTCTCTCCCTCTCTTTCTCCCTCCTTTCCCTTCTCTCTAAGAATAAATAAATAAAATCTTTTTTTTAAAAAAAGAAAAAGAAATGAGGTATTGCATTTATTGCGCTAACTAAGCACAGAGCCTGGTACATAGCATGTGCTTAATAATGGTATTAGCTACTATTAGACAGAGCCTTAAGCTGACCTGAGCCACTCAGGATTCCGACTACCCCTACCCCCAGCCCCTGTGGAGGAAAGCCAGTCACAGCCACCCCAGGTCTATCGCTGGCTCTGTCCTGTGTCCACTCCCACCTGCCCCAGCAGCCCGGGCTTCCTGTCTGCCGCAGGTACAGCCCTCCAGCTTGGGCTGACGAGGAACACCCCCTTTCTTTAGTCTGTAGCCTCTCAGCCCTATCTGGCCATTTGGTGAACCATCAATGTCAGCCATCGTTGGGATGTGACCAGCCCGGCGTTGTGTCAAAGCCCTGGGCTTGGTTTTTCATTGTAAAATATATGTAACATTAAAGGAACCGGCTTAAGCGTTTCTCAGTGTACAGTCCCGTGTCATTAAGTGCATTCACATTGTCCTGCAGTCATTGCCACTGGCGTGTTCAGGATGTCCGTCTTCCCAAACTGAAACTCCGCTCCTCTAAGCACAAACTCCCCTCTCCTGCTGCCCCAGCTCCTGCTTTTTTCCACCATCCTGCTTTTTTCTGTCTCCATGAGTCTGACTCCTCTACAGGCCACATGTAAGTGGAATCTTACAGTATTTGTCTTTCTGTGACTGGCTTATTTCACTCAGCATAGTGTCCTCTAGGCTTATCCACATCATACATAGCATGTGTCGGAGTCTCCTCCCTTTTTATGGCTGTGTAATATTCCGTTGTATGTACAGACCACGTTTTGCTCACCCATTCATCCTTCAGTGAATATTTGGGTCGCTGCCACACCTTAGCTTTTGCCAATCACGCTGCCGTGCACACGGGTGTGCAGGTATCTGTGCAAGTCCCTGCTTTCCGTTCTCTTGGGTGTGTACCCAGAAGTGGGATTGCTGGATCACTTGTTTGATGTGTGTGTGTGTATGTGTGTGTGTGTGTAAGAAACTGCCCAAAGTCCTGGGGTTTTAAGTAAGACCCAGGTACTGGGGAAGTCCCTCTGGCCATACTGTGGATGGGGAAGTATGGAATCAGGAGCTAGACATCGTGGGTTCAAATCCTGGCTCTGCCACTTCCCAGTGGTGTGACCTTGGGCAAGTCACTTGCCCTCTCTGTGCTGTGGTTTCCTCAGAGGTCTCGTGGGGTGAGAGCAGTCCTGCCGAATGGGGCTGAGGTGGTAATCAGGATATTTACCTAGAAGGGCGTCTGGCACTCAGGAAGTGCTAGTGACTGTTTGCGCCCATTACTGGTTGCATCGTGTTCTTGCTGAGGTCTGATCCCGAAATCTCAGTGCGGCTGTGACACCGCACCATCCTGGCCCCACCGTGGAGCCTCCCTAGGGAGCTGGCCCTGGTCCCTCCCCAGGACTCAGATTGCTTTTTCCTCTTTTCTGGTTCTCTGGGAATCTCCCTTCACCTGGAGGGAGTTCTTCTCTCCCTGTTCATGGCTTAAGCTTTTGATGACAAAAGCCAAGGGGTTGTGCCTCGTAGCAACTCTAGGAGAGCGGGAGCCAGGACCAGAGGGGAAAGCGAGGACGCTGACCAACAGGCGGGCAGGAGCACAGTGAAGAGGAGCCCTTTGCTTTCCTTTGACCTTGATCCTACTGTTCTTGAAGACTGGGTCCAGTCTGGGCCCAAGTGACAGGAGGGATGAGAGGAACTGGGAGGGTGACTGAAGACAGGCCACCATGGCTCGGCCACGACAGTCCCACCTCTGGTGTAGGCTAAGCCAGTACAGGGTGCTCCCTGGCTGCTCGCCTGGGCTGGGTGCCTGTCATAGACCTGCTTCTGCTGACCTGCAGTGGTTCCAGAACCCTGGCAGGCCGAGGGTTTTGGTCCTTGCGGACCATGCCTGGGGATTGATCTGGGGACCCCAGGTCCTTAAGACCGATTTGTAGGTTTGCCACCTTCACAGGAGGGGACAGAGCAGCCTCCAGGATACGTCACCCCTATTCCCTTCCTTTCCCATTAGTGTGGTCTCTGTTCCTGTCACCTCATACCAGGTGGTAGGTAATAGGGAAATTCACAAAGGAGTACATTTCAATATCAAGGACCTGGTGAGGAGTCAGCGTTCAGTACCTGCTTTAGTGAATGACATTCTGAGTGGTCCTCGGGCGGAGCTCCCCAGTGCGCGCCCTGCTTCTCCCGAGATGCCTCCCCAGCGTTGCCACAGCGAGGCCCATCTCAAATATTTGCAGAGATCCAAATGGGGTCTCTGCTCTGGGTGTTACATAGACAGCGCCACAAAGATGAAGTAGAATAACATGTCGAAAATGCCTGGCACATTGTAGTTACTAAAAATTACTTAACGTCATTATTTATATTTTTAAAATGATTGCTATGGAAAAAGGAAGGACATCGTTTTAAAAAATGCATATTGAACACCTTCCATATCTCAGGTGCTGCTCAAATTCTGCCCCAGGAGTCTAGCTGCCCTTCCCGGCCTGGATCCGAAGAGGCCACCCTCACAAAGGGTGCCGCCCTGGCAACAGCACCAAGTGAGGGGAACGAAGCAGGAAGAAGAATCAGCTGTATGTCCTTAGGCAAATGGCCTGGCCTCTCTGAGCCCCTGTTTCCTGATCTGTAGAGTGAGGCTGGAAATTCCCCTCCCTCTTCCGTTGGGATGGGGGTCAGATGAGATTAGACATGTGGTCAGTCTTAGTCAGCAGGAAGTGCTGAGCAGAGAGTTGGCCTTCCAGGGGAGGCAAGCCCCTACCTGGGCTTCTCACCGAAGCACCTGCCCTCAGCTCCTGAAGCTCCCTCTGCAGAAGCTCGGGGGACACCCCTCCTGGACACTCAAACTGTGCTCTTTTCCAGGCCATCAGGAAAGGAATATTCCACAGAGTCCATCCAAAGGATTTGGCCAGGAAACAGTATGGCGTGGCCGAGCCCAGGGCCAGTCGGGGGAGTCTGTGGATAGGCAACATGCCCCTGGAGGGTCAACTGGGTGACTTGCCGCTGCCCCGTCTGCCCTCAGACAGAGCCTAAGGGGACAGCAGTGCTGTGCTGGTGCTTGGTATTATTGTCTGCATTTATGGAGCTAACTATGTGCCAGTCACTCAACCAAGTGACTTATAGGATTATCTCCTGTAATCCTCACGACAAACTTATGAGGCAGCTACTATTATTGTCCCCCTCATCTTACAGACAAGGAAACAGAGACACGAGAGGTTAAGTATTTCGCCCAAGGTCATGCGGTCAAGGAGCCAAGCCTGGACTTCAGCCCTAGGTCATCTGAAGCCAGAGCCTGTGCTAGTGACCATGCCATATACTGTCACGAGCCAGGGGAGAACAGACAGAGGGCTGGGTAGGGGGAAGAAGGAAGGTAAGTCCGAGGTCCCTGGTCCCATGCAAACCTTTCGTCAATGTTGGCGTTGCAGAGTGGGGCTTCCCTAGGAGGGTGTCACTGGCTGCTTTCATAGACGAGGACCTGGGAGCACCGAGGTTAAGGGAGGGGCCAGTCATTTCCACTCGCTGCTGCTTTGGGCGAGGGGGAGGAAACGTGGTAGGAAGTGTGGTGGCCTCCTGTCTTTCGCGCCTGGATGTCGGCCTGAGCCTGAGCCACGCCGAAATGGAGTCTGGAAGAGAGAGTCATGTTGGTGTTGTAGCATCTCCTTTGTTTTGGGTGAGTGGAGAAAAGGTAAAAAAGGAAGTTCTGAGAGGGATCCACATTGAAAATTCCATCCACTATCTACCCTTCCGCCCCTTCTCATCTTCCATTCCTTCCTTCTCTGCATCCTTCCGATTTTTCCTTTCATCCATCCATCCATTCACCCACCCACCCACCCACCTTTCATTTGTCCATCCATTCCTCCCTTTATAAATCTCTGTCAGGGATCAGCTGCCTCCTGACCCCTAAACCTAGTGGTTTAAACAAAACAACAATTTATCATCTCATGGTTCCTGAGGGTCAGGAATTCAAGACTAGCTGTCTATTTACTGCTGGCTGTCAGTGAGAGGCCTCGGTCCCTGTCCACGTGAGCCCTCCAGAGGCTGCGTGGTGTCCCCACAGCATGCAGGCTGACTTGCCCCTGACAGAGCAGCCCAAGGGACCGAAGCAGAAGCTGCAGTGCCTTTAATAACTTGGCCTTACATGTCATACACTGTCCCTTCCCCAGAATTCTGTCAGCCATAGACTCAGCCTTTGTTCGGGTCAGAGAGGCAACGCAAGGGCATAAATCCCAGGAGATGAGGGTTGAGGTCCCTTTTGGAGGCTGGTTACCACCAGCCAGCCAGCTAGCCAGCCAGCCCCGTCATCTGCCCATTCGCTCATTCAGGATCCATTTGTTGGGCTCCGGTTTTGTGTCTGGACCTGGAAACAACACACACACACACACACACACACACACACACACACACACTTTAACATTTTCCTCTAGTTCTTTCTTAAAAGAACTTTTTAACAGCTTTATTGAGATATAATTTACACACCATTCACCCATTTAGTACAAATTGATGGCTTTTAGGTGTATTCACAGAATTGCGAAACCATCACCACAGTCCACTTTAGAACGTTTTATCACCCAAGCAGAAACCTCGTACCCAATAAGCAGTCACTTCCCGTTTTCCACTTTCCCACCTACCTTTATTTATTTTTATTTTATTACTTTTTTATCCTCACCAGAGGACATTTTTTCATTGCTTTGAGAGAAAGAGAGAGAGAGAGAAACATTGATGTGAGAGAAACAATTGGTTGCCTTTTTGCAGGCATCCCAACTGGGGATCGAACCTGCAACCTGGGTGTGTGCTCTGACCGGAAGTCAGACCTGCCGCCTTTAGGTGTATGGGATGGCACTCCAACTAACTGAGCCACACCGGCCAGGGCCCCACCTGTGTTTAATCCCACATTTACTGTCTGTCTCTGTAGATTTGCTTATTCTGGACATTTCGTGTAAATGGAGTCCTACCACACTGTCATTCTCTGTGACTGGCTTCTGCCGCTGAGCACCACGTTTTCCAGGTTTCCAGGCTGTAGCTGTGAGTCGGCGCTTCGCTCCCTTTCATTGCTGAATATATTCCATTGGATGAATGGACCGCATTTTGCTTACCCACCCATCAGCTGATGGACATCTGGGTCGTTTCCACCTTTTGGCTCTTATGAATAATGCTTCTATTAATATTCATGTACAAGTTTTTGTGTGGACATATGTTTTCAATTCTCCTGGGTGTACACCTGGGAGTGGAATTGCTGAGTCATATAGTAACTCTCTATTGAGCCTTTTGAGGAACTGCCAGCCTGTTTTCCAGAGCAGCTGCCCCATTTTATGTTCCCAGCAGCCGCGTATGAGTTTCCAGTTTCCCCTTCATCCTGCGAATGAACACTTGCTATTATCTCTCTTTATCTCTGCCATCCCAGTGGGTGGGAAGTGATACCGCGTGATTTCAGCTTTGCATTTCCCAGGTGGCTAATGATGTTGAGCATCTTGCATGTACTTATTGGCCATTGGTATGCCTTCTCTGGACAAATGTCTGCTTGGATATTTGCCCATTTTAAAATTGGGTTATGTGTCTTCTTATTGAGTGGTAAGATTTCTTTATATATTCTAGATGCAAGTCTCTTAACAGATATACGATTTTCAAATATCTTCTCCCATTCTGTGGGCTCCATTTCTTTTTCACTGTATCTTTTCCCCCTGATTATTAGAGTATATACTGGTATATCATCATGCTGAGATATTTGAAAAAAGCAGAAATGTATAAAGAGGTTGAAAAATAGCCGCCCAGAGACCACCATTGATTAGTATTTAATCCTGTTTCCTTTTCTTTGTCCTTTTAATCAATTCAATTATGTGTTTATTTTATTAACAGGTAATATTTACAAAAGTACAAAATTCTAAAATAAGTCTTTTGCCCTGAACCCCAGCTGCCCAAACTCTTCCCGAAGGGTAGCCAGTGTTACCACCCTCTTGCTGATATTTCAGAGGTAGTCTATATGCATAGACATGTACACATAAATTTCCCCTTAACTTGTAAGATATTACCCATTCTACTCAGCAGTTGTCAACAGCTGTTTCCCAGTCTTCTAGCTCTATGTAGTTATGCAGCTAGAAATCGCCCTGAAGGGAAAACACATCTTCATCAGTTGTAGGAGGTAGAGCAGAAACCCATTCCAGTGTTACCAAAAACAAATTTATTGAAGGATGTTAGGTGTCCTGGCAGGCTCTCCAGGACAGCAGAGACCCAGGTCCAGAATCTGCATGGCTCAAAGCAGAGCAAAACCAGGCACGGGATGGCTCCAGTGGGGCTGTGCTCCTGGTTCTGCCGGGCTTGGAGTCTTCTGCCTCTGGTCCTGGTGCTGCCACCCCCTTCACTAGTTATGTGCCCTCTGACCCCTGCTTCTCCAGTCTCCAGCTTCTGAACACAAGCTTGGTGCTGGTACTGCTGACTGACAGGGCACACGGGAATGTCCTAGCTGCAAGGGAGCCTGGGAAAGCAAGGTTCGGAATTCCACCTTGGCAAAGCAGATCTCAGGGTGGGGGATGCCCCAGACATAGGAGGGCTGATTTCACTGGGCAGCCAAAAAGAATGGCAGAAGCCCACTGCATAAAACTTTGTGTATTTTACTTATAAAATGATAATGTTTCTGCCCTGGCTGGTGTGGCTCAGTTGGTTGGAACATTGTTCCAGAAACCAAGAGGTCACGGGTTTGATTCTTGGTTAGGGCATATACCTAGGTTGCAGATTTAGTTCTAATCGGGGTGAGTATAAGAGGCAATGAATCAATGTCTCTCTCTCTCCCTTCCTTTCCCTCTCTCTAACAAATCAATAAGCTTATCTTGGGTGAAGATATATATATATTTCCTATTTAGAAAAGCACTGCACCTGTGAGAGGTGATATGTTGTAAGGGATA
This sequence comes from Micronycteris hirsuta, assembly GCA_004026765.1. Taxonomy (NCBI): domain Eukaryota; kingdom Metazoa; phylum Chordata; class Mammalia; order Chiroptera; family Phyllostomidae; genus Micronycteris; species Micronycteris hirsuta. The sequence goes on from PVJI01032762.1 coordinate 10,608, forward strand.
AATGTGCGCAGTGTTGGGGCTAACTGTCGGGGTTCAAGTTCCACCTCTACACCTTACCACACTTGTGACCTTAGGCTTGATTTGAACTTCTTTATGCACAGCTTTCTCATTAATGAAATGGGAATAACGATAGAACCTCCCTCAGGAGGTTAGGCTAAAGAGTGAATGAGTTCCCAGATGTTAAGGTTTAGAAGCACATCTGGCCCATTGTGTTTGCTGTGCAGCTGTTTGCTCTAAATAAAATCTGAACAGGAACTTCTAAACGCTCATCTGAAGGGATGTGGTATGATCAGCCTGCCCGGGAGAGGCCTCCAGTGCGGCACCCCTGTTTGCCCAGCATTTCATTGTGAGCATCTTGGAGCACACATTAAAGATGAACAAGCTGTATCGGACCTCTCCGTATAACTGCCGCGTATGACCCCACCAGGAACATTTGGCTGTGTTTGTTTGATCACCTCTCTATCCATCTGGGTCTCTTTCCCATTATTATTAATGCATCTTAATTTTAGTGCATTTCAGAGTTATAGCAAATGTGTACATATATCTTCATTATTTATTTTTAAAGATTTTATTTATTTATTTTTAGAGAGAGGGGAAGGGAGGGAGAAAGAGAGGGAGAGAAACATCAATGTGTGGTTGCCTCTCACATGGCCCTCATAGGGACCTGGCCCACAACCCAGGCATGTGCCCTGACTGGGAATCAAACCGGCGACCCTTTGGTTCCCAGCCCGTGCTCAATCCACTGAGCTACACCAGCCAGGGCCAGGGCTGTTTCTTTAAAGCAACTCTCAACTGTTAAATAACATGTGTGTAGAATCTGTCCTGTCCTTCCCCTTCACATCATGAGATGAATCCTATGGGATGAAACAATTCAGCAGAAAGAGGGAAGAGTGAGAAAGCTGAGACTTCCTCAGAGCGGAAACAGCCGGTGTGAAGGAGTGCCTGTGCACTGGAGTATGGGTCCCTCCCAGGCAGGCCGATCATACCAGGTCCCTTCAAATGAACACTTAACAATTCCTGTTCAGATTTTCTTTAGAGGAGAGGCAGAAGAAGAGGTCTCAGGAAAGGGCAAAGAGGGAGGGTTCCAGGTGGCAGAGCCCTGCCTCTCTTCTGCTGCCCTGGACAATTCTGCTCTGGCCCAGACTTGCAAGCCCCACTCAGCAAAGCAAACCCCTTGTATCAGTTAGCTATTGCTGCATAACAAGCCATTCCCAAACTTACTGGCTTAAAACCACAGTACATATTGATTACCTCTCATGGTTTCTCTGGGTCAGGAATTCG